>JAQFZX010000626.1:0-50568 GCA_034682405.1 Hydroisotoma schaefferi | reverse complement strand
GAAATAGTCCTAAATACCCCAAATACCCCGGGGTCGGGGTATTTGGTCTAAATAGTCCGGGTATTTCCTTCCCTGGTTAGGATTTTTAAATTTTGTGCACAAAAGAGCAATTCCGAAATAAATTACAACAAACCGTAGTCGAGCTGCAGTCTGAATATAAAGTTACATAAAGCCGTATATCATACGCACGATACGAAGTTTTGACTTTGACAATAACGGAAGGACAGCTCTGAAAGCTGTTTAATCTAAACGTTTCCGTCCTAACCTTGATTTAGATTCTACCATTGCATTTCGTAGAAACCGTGTCATGTTGCATTTTAACCTTAGGTACCTTATTTTGTCCACGATCGAATGATAAAAGTCCTAGAAGTCACAGTAGTTGCTTAGCAAAAAGACCCGCTGCGACTATTATTCTAACCCGGCCTTGCCCGCAAACAAATTAAAACGTCCCACTGAAACAACACAGTGTTTTAGTTTCAAGAGAACATAACTTACCTTGAAGTTCCTTTGACTTTTCGAAGCTGATAATTAGTTACGTGAAGCAATAATGCGTGGTTCTTAATTATGCAATGGAACAATATAATTCTACTTGCAACTGCTAAAGTATCATGCAAATTTAATAAATGTACTACTGCTTTCTCTTTGCTCTAAAATACTAAAACACTACAAAAATCCTTGCTAAAAGATTAAATTCGAAATTAAATATTCCGTTTTTGTTGTACTTTTGCAGTACTACATTTCAAACAGTTCACTTGTCAAAGTCGACGCTTATTCTGTAGCTACCAAGTGAGACCACTTGTTTTTCTGGTTACGCTTCCCGTTACGTCGTAGAATGGAGACCAAGGCTCCTTCCTAATGCACGTCTCTTGTTATCAGCCTTGCAGCTTGAGATAAAATGCTTTTTACAAAACATAAAAAAACAATACAACACTATGCAAGACATCTCTCATCCTTATGCTATTTTATCCTAACCCCGAACTTCTAGTAATATTCTCTCTAGGTTTTCAGTAAACTTTCTTTTTGCAGTCTACTATAGACAGAATGGTCCAAAGTTTCATCTTAGTTTGGAAAAAAAGCTTTTATCTCTCAAACTAACTTATGTATGTTGAACGTCATCCTATTCCTGATGCTAAATGTCCTCCGCTAGAACATAAAGTTCTCCTAGAAAAATACATTTGTGCAGCATCATGTAATGTCTTTCTTCGTTTGTACGTAAATACTCAGTTGTGTCATCCTGTCATTTATCCAACAGAAGGGACCTTTAAAAAATATATAGAGAGTGAAAATCGACTTCGTTTAGTTAAAGAAAGTAAGTACCTATTAGTTTCGAGAAAGTATGAAGTTTTTCTTCATCGAGACAGTTCAATACTTCTGAAAAGTACAACTTCGAGAGATGTAGAAAGAACTTACATCTGCTCAGCAGCTAACAAAGTGACCCGACAAATAATCCATTGTATGAAAATGCTCAAATTTTGTCAACAGTCAATAGCAATTTGCCTATTGAAGGCTCATATTCAAGTGGAAAGAAGTTGGTTTGTCATCAAGAAAATTTCAAAACTTTCTAACGAAAACTAACAACGTCAGTCTGGAGTATAGTAGCTGCCAAATTATACGTAGTAGCAAGGTTATTAGAAACTTTGTGGTTAATTTTATGCTAAACTTAACTACCTCATTATAACCACTTATGACTGGGTGAAAGTGGAAAAGTTTTAAAGAATCTATAATAAATTGTTCCTCACACTCAGTCTTTTGCTGCTGAGAAGAATAATCGTTTATTACTATTACCTAAAGCCCTTTCTTTAACTTAGCTGCATACAGCTATACTGTAGTAAGTAACTAGCTTAAATTCTAATTGTGCCTTGTAGCAAGGTTCATCAAGCAGAAATAATCCCACCACCACTACCAACCATACTGCTATTCAATATTACTACTACCTCATCCCAACTATCCACCAAAGTTTCCACTTTTTCCCCATTGTTCCGTAAAAATTGAAGTGAAAAGTTTTTTGGCTTTTGGTAGAAGATGAAGAGTAGGAACATCACTTCTCAAAGAAACCGGAATGATTTTATCTTAAAACGTTCATTTATTTTCACTTTTAGTTGCTACTCCTCCGTTAGCGTATTTCTCCCATCCCATTGGCATCGTCATTTACTAATAGCAGTCTTGAGGGTCTTTTGTATTATGTTAGACAACTACTACAAAGTATTGGTTGGGTGGGAGATTCCATACAACATCACCAAAGTGGAAGTAAATAATGGCCATATTCTGTTCTCATGTTTTGTCGTCGTTACTTCATATTTCAAACTTTATCTCTCGGTTGACTTGTCTTCTGCCTCTTTCACACTTTCATGGTCAATACCAACCACTTGAGATAGAATTAAATAGCTAAAATAAGTTGTTGTTGCTCTATATATTATTATCGTGTTAGCACAACCAACTTAGATAGACTTTCTTTATCTATTACCCTTTATTGTTTCCTATAAAACATAGTTCTAGATATTATTACTGGAATAAATCCATACGCTTGGAATGCATATTAACTTCTTCATTTTAAGTGGAAAGAAGCTTAATGTAAGCAAATGCGTTGATATTGTCAAGGGGAGGGGCTGCAGTCGGCTGGTATACGAGAATATATCTTTACTTAGCCTTGCAAAGTAATACAGAAAGTATCTCTGTATTATAAATAAAACTTCATAGTTTAAAAGTTGTTGTGGCTGACGCTGTCGGTTCAAACTAAACTAAACTAATCTCTGTTTCAAGTTCTAGTTAGTGAAATTTCTTCCAGAATAACAGACACAAAAGGAAGAAAGTGGTTAGTGGGTTAGATGACTGTATCAAAGTTTCATAAGAAAGAATAGTCTTACACTTACTTTGCTCCACTGAATGAAGTTTCTACTGCTGGTTGTACAAGTTAAGTTAAAATATGTTGTGTGGCAGTTGTTGTTGAACTTCCAATTATTTTGTGGTAAGCAGCAGGTACATTGTTTCAGCAAAGTCGGTTGAGTTGGTTGGATGGATGGAATTGAAGTTTCTTACCTTATTTATGAAGTACCTATAATTGTAAAATATATGGCAGAGGTTCTAAATATTTATTTGCTAGAGAAGGTAGAAAATGTTTTGCTCTGTCAGTTTAGTTTTGCTCTCAGAAAACTTATGCATCTTCCACTGTATTTTTTAGTTCGTGTATCGTGTTATAATATATTGACATTGACACTAAACCATGCACGACATATTTTAACCGAGCAAATAATTGATATATTTGTTTTCAAAATTCTCATCACATCCCCTACAAAAAAAAGTCCTGTAAAAGCATCCAGGAATTAGTATTTGTTTGCTCAGTAATATATGGGAATTTTGAGCAGTAATTAGCATTGATCACTGAAAATATTTGCTTTTAATCGAGAATAGTGGAAAGTAAATTAGCCAACTTTATATCCCATACTTTCTCTAAATTCCGCATTAGCTGTTTCTGTAATTTATTCTCAATCTACAGAATATTTGTTTTCAATAAATTAGAATCCCATATATTTAGCAAACTAAACTGGCCAATCTATTTTGATAC
This sequence comes from Hydroisotoma schaefferi, assembly GCA_034682405.1. Classification (NCBI taxonomy): domain Eukaryota; kingdom Metazoa; phylum Arthropoda; class Collembola; order Entomobryomorpha; family Isotomidae; genus Hydroisotoma; species Hydroisotoma schaefferi. Next base: position 47,006 of record JAQFZX010000626.1, on the reverse strand, counting down.
AAAACAATAAACTTCGAACCTCATTTCTATCTTATCAATGTACAGCCTGCTGCCTGTTATGACTTCGGTAATTTTACTTTTGAAGCATCAATCTAGGCTAATGAGGTCTACTGATTACCCAAATAAATCCAAACTTACCTCTTCAGTACGCCATGTATTATGTAAAGATAGATTTATCCTAAAGAGGAGTTCGATCGGGTTAATTTCTTCCATTGCTCTTGGAAATACTTAAGGGCGGATAGTTGCTTAACCCAGATTACAACTCTACTCAAGCTCGAGCTGTAGACTACAAGGACTTTAATGATTTACACGGAAAGAAGTTACAAGCACAGAAGTAATATGGAAACCTCAGTTCATCCTTCTATGGAAATAAATCCTTTCCACTTACTTGTACAAATATTTCCAACTAAAAGTAGTAAAATTTGTGCTCTTTTAGCTGCTTAAACCGTATATACCCAGAGGGGAAATGAATTTGAACGAATTCCATACAATCAAATCATCAAACTCTCAACAAATGTTGCACAAGGGGATGATGATGAGTTTCTGATTACTTTGAATTCTACTCCGGCTCAAAAAGAATAATTAAGTACACGCCTATCCAACTCTGACTGATCTTCCATCCACAAAATATATCGCCACATTTTCTATACCAGGTAATAACTTCTGTATGCATGAGTATAGCAAACATTTTGTTGTCGAAATGCAATAGACTTGTAAAACTGCTTGGCAAATCTCTACATATACAAGCTTTACCTTGTTACCTAAGCACAACAAGTGACTTACTAAGCTATTATAGGATTTTCCCTCAAATGTAAATAAACATTATAAGGAGAATAGTATTAGTAGAAATGTATATCATGAAAGTTAGCAATAAATCCAACATCAAAGTGAATACATCCAATCTTTAACAGGCTTGAGCTTGGTAGTACGTAGTACGTGATTTACTTTGTGCATCATTTATCAACTTATCCCGTTCCGCCAGTTTTGCTGCCAGCTTTATCCAAACGCTTTCTCTCTTTCTTTGTGTCTATTTCTACTTCCCATTCTCATCCTCGAAGTACTAAGTTGTACTATTTTTAATAACACATTTCACTCTGAAACCATGCACCAAACAAATATTTAAATACGTACTTATAGAGAAGCCTACATGGAGAAAGTTTAGATTTCTGCTTGAGTAAACGTTGTGCTAATAGGAGCGAAATCTACGTATACAAGTAGTCCCTCCGCTTATACAAGCTAGAACGTATTTAAGCTCTCCAAAAAGCTCTAGCTAGTGCTTATATCCCGTTTCCTGTAGGATAATGCAATGCAATGTGAAAAAGTAAGGAAAGTGATGAAAGGCTAGGATCATTTAGCAAACTTTCTCTCAACCAAGGTAAACTAGCTGTTGTCGGAGTCGGACGGAATTGAAGTGGCTGGCCTGACTAGAGGAGGAAGTACTTTATCCACTGAAGGAGATGATCACTCTTTTGCAAATAGATAGATCTTCTCCACAGTAAGTTAACAGTCAACGCATACGGTTGTGTGCTGTGCATTTTAGTTTCTAAAATGTCAATAATTCAGAAGGAAATGTTTCTAAACGCTTTTATGGACGCTGTCAGCGCAGCGCTGCCTTTAGTCTGACAGAGTATATTTTGGTTAAACGTTTCAAAATCTCAACAATGACATCCAAATGTACAAATTTGCCAAGTAACCGTTTTAATGAACCGTTGAATTTACCAGCAAACTTTAAATTGAACGTTGAGCAGAATAATATAGGTTTAGGCGTATCTCTTTTATTTCCACAGGCTTTTACTTTGGTAAGTGCACTCATACTTACGCCGAGCTGAAAATATCAAATATTAAACGTACGTTGAAATTGGGAAACAGCTCCTTGTTACACTATGCTGATTTTAACTGAAACCAAAGCTAGTCTTTTAAGATCTAAAAATCTTTTGATTTACTTTTTAAAAGAGATTAAACCGTCTTTTCTGAAATTAGTTATATTTATTTTGACACGGTTGTTAAATATAACTACTGCATTACTTTCTCTTACAGACGAGTTTTCAGAACTTGAACATTATATTTATACATTAAACACGGCATGAGCAACTCAACACATGGCACATTATCATGAAGGAAGTAAAATATATCTTAAAGTACAACCATAAAACTGCACATTTATTCATCAAAATCTTTAAGATAGAATTTCACGTAAAATAAAACGAGCATATATAAGGCCCTTTACTCTTGGAGCAACTCTTGGCCCTTTCCTGACGCTTTTTTTTATATTCGTGCATAAATCTTTCTTTCTTCCTTCCTTATAAAATCATCTAAAATGCTTGATGATTATATTTTTCAACATTATGAATACTTTTTTTACGTTCTTTTGTACTTTGGAAAACAAAGCTATAAAGATTAATTCAAAAGAAGTTTCGATTCATTGAAAGTTTTTAATAATAATTAGTAGTACGGCGTATAATGTGTAGAAGAGTTTTGCATAGCGAAACGAAATCTTATTCTTGACAGTTTGTGTAAGTTCGTAAACAAGTGAGACTAATACTACTAGGAAATTCGTCATTTAATGTAATTCTAAGTTTAAGCTTGTCAGCAGCAGAAGAAATTAAAATGGTTTTTTTTAACGTAAGCCAAGAGCTATTCCTTCGTTTATGTTAGTAAAAAATTAAAGCCGTGAAAATATCGTTTCATCTTTTGGTTCGTTGATGTTTTTATTTCTCTGCAACTGACTCAACTAAGGGATTTAAGATTTCTAGTTCTCATCTTGGCTTCAGTGGAAACATCAGCAAAGGTTTCGAAACTTTTGTTACGCATTACAAAATCATATGTGTTTGTAAGCTCCTTTCTCGTACGGGTGATCGCTCGAATGTGCGAGTTTTTATGTTCGAAAGCTGTAGTTCGAAAACCTAATGTTCGAAAACAAAAGTTATTTACAATCAACTTGATTAAGTTAAATCCAAGTCCAAGATCATGAATTGCATAAGATTAACTGAACTTTCGTTTTTTCGATTTAAAGGCCATTCGCACAAAAAAAATCGAACTTTAGGCGTTCAAACTTTGCGTTTTCGAACATTCGACCTACAACCCTCGTACGATGTAAGTATTGTGCTGTATGGATGTAGAAGAGAGATCATAAAAATAAACAGCAATGTAAACTCTTCTAGGCATTTCTTGTATATCACAATGGCATACAACTTCGGATATCTTCTTACATCATTCATTCCGCTACATAAACGATACGCACATTGTAACGAAACTTTATTACATCAAAGCTATCCAAGCTAAGTCCTTAAAAAAAATGGGCATGAGCTAAGGGTTTCTTTGTACTTTTAAATTGTATCTATGTTTCCAGATTTTTATTGCGTTACTTTGAAATTCTTGGCCAGAATGTTTGAGCTGAGAAAGTGGAATATTCAATCTATTGAAGTTTTGTTCAAGCGTGATAAGTTGCGTTTTCATAGTCAAAGTTTAAAGTAAGTTGGAGTATAAGATAAATGTTCACCCCAAGACGGGAAACAAAGGTAACTTTATCTATAACAAAGGTTAAGGCCGATTTTCAAAATATTTATTAAAATTGTATATGAACGATGTAACGATAATTCCCAGTAAATATTATGTCATTCTTCAGAAGAAACCAAATGCTAATCCGATACCTAAACCAGCAGAACTGTAAGTAAGTACAACGCGCTTTAGAACAAATACTGTACAAAGTATTCAGTGTCGGATCTGCACTGACCTAGTCTCGGATTTTGCCGACTTTATCCAGCAGTTCCTTTTACGACCGGATTTTATGACCCAAGACGACCCTTAGGAAACTGGGGGAAGATCTACAGAGAAATATTTCATTAGAAGAGTATGTGCCCTGTTGTCTGGATGGAATAAAACCATAAACCATTCTTTTCCGTACAAATGCATTCCCACTATACGAATCATCCTCCCTCCGTCTTGCCTGCCTTTCTCTGTGGAATCAACCACCGGAAAATTTATCCTCCTACAAACCGACATCCTCCTTATAAGAACTGCGTAAAATGTGTACTAAAATTCTTAGTCTATAGACTCGACAATACAACTTCATACTTCAACTTATCGTGTTCTTTGATTCTCGACTCTTTTTGTACCACACCCCTTCCTCCTATTTAAGGAATGACCGCCCCCAGTTTCGGCATTCTTTCAACTTTTAACGTAGCCAGAGAAGAAGGGAAGACATATTTCTTCGGAATGCTAGTTTCGATGATGTGTAGGAGGATGTTGTTGAACATACATTGTATTGAGTGTTTTGTTGGGTACATCTTTCAAACCGTTGGTTTGGAGAAAGCTTCCTCTCCAGAACTAATAGATTGTTCGTACATAGAACTTGAACCACTGTTGCTGTTATTACTGTATTGGATGCAAAGAAATAGTCTATATTGAGAAATCATTCTTGCCATCCGTGTGTAGTTGTGCATTGATACTTGTGATTACAGTTGGGCTGTGGGAGGCTGTAACTCTCCACTTTCACGAGTGTAATTGATACTGATAACTCTTTTTAACGTGGTTATCATTCGATTCGAATTGGCTTATAGAACGGGTTTAAAATAATGGGATACGATGAGTTTGAACCGGCAAATTGGATTTATGATTGGATATGAAGGCAAAAAAGAAAAATGATTAATAGTAGAGAGGGATGTTTTGATGGGATGATATAAACTGTTTTAGACATGGCACAAGAGAGATTCGGGATTTTATCTTTACAGTAACGGGAAGCATGTTTTATTTTGGAAATTCGATTTTAGGCCTAAGGTAAAAATGAAACCTACCCAAAAATAAATGGGTCATGTACATCTAATTGCTACAAGGACCGTTCTTTCCAAAACATTTTTAACCATTGCTCCAAATAATGAAGTTGTATAAGACGTGTAATTGTTCATAATGATTTGTTATTTAAAAAAACCTCAACAACCTCGAATAAAAGATCCAAAAAGTTCTTTCTCCGCTTTGCCTGTACTACAGGTATACAATTCATTGCAAGGTTTTCATCTTTTTACCAACTGCAATAAAGACACAATTCTATTTTGCTAGTAAACCTTTACGAATAGAGGGTTTTAAGATGCCATCTCACGAATAAAACCAATCCAAGGACTTATTAATGTAAAGATCCCCCAAAATCCAAATATACAGGTCAAATTATGACGCAAGTCGAATGGACTGGGAAAAAGAAACTCCAAAACACGATCGTTATACCTGCTATCTACCTTACATACCTCTGTATTTAATCACAAGCCACAACAAGAAGATAAAGGATTCCATAGGAGCGGGTATTATCGTGTAGAAAGCAAGCAAATTTAGGAATGTTAGCTAGAAGGAAATGGATGAACTTGTTGTTTCACCCCATGACGTACTTTGCTTTTACTTATTGCTTCCTTTATTGTGCGAATGGCTGTCTTGTGAATAGAAATAATTTTTATCAACCTACCGAACAGAGGAACTACACGCCTATCTACTTTCTTTATACCTTTTACCTCTACTTCCATACATATGTACTTAGCTACAAAGAAATATCTAGTAAGTACCGGATGGAACACAGTTAAAGTAGACTGGATTATATATTTTCGATAATATAACGATGTATGTAATACATTTATAGAAGCATCAAGTATTTTTTTTCCGGTCCGGGGAAGTCAGTAACATCCAAATTGAAAGGGATTAGAGCAATAATAAAATATCAAAAGGGCGCAGACAAAAGTAAGTTGGACTAGGGTAATAACTAGATAGTTCTATTCAATAACTCGTTTATCACAAAAATGGTCTACTGGCTCACAATAGTTATTCACCTAAACTCTGTCATCCAAGGTAGGTAGGCAGTAATAGAAATCTACAAATCTACCAATATCAATTTTATTATTAGTTTCATACGCTTTTAACAGCCAGCCTCCTTCTGAATGCTTGTAGAACATACATTTGTCATGAATCGACGAAAAATCAAATGCAAATTTCACCAGCTATAAATACAGGGCAAATTTTATGACATTTTGACTTTTATTCATGCTACAAAAGGTAGTCAAGTAAGTACCAAATTTTACTAAATCAGATCTATTTTAGGTTAGGTGAAGTCAGCAATTCATTCTCAATACTTCTCAAACCATTTCTCAATTGAAACATCAATCTTTTTCAAATATTAGTCAATCTATTTTGTGATTTGATCTTTGTGACTGCAATTGCGGTACGAATCATTTTTGCTACAATGCAATTTCTATCAGAACAGTGTGAATTAGCGGTAATGGTGCTACAGGAGGATTTTAAAACCAACAGTAGGGGAATATACATGTTTTTAGACGGCTTGGTCGTGGTTTTAAAACCTCCTCCAAGCAGCTATATTAGCCCAGTCAATTGATATCACCTACGGGTGCTGTTCTATCCTTTAACCCTCATCCGTTTCATTTTACAATTACAATGAAAGCGGCTTAGTTGGTTTCTCTGGTATTTATGTGGGGGCCCCAACACCCCGTACCGTCTTCCTCTTTCGTTTGGTTTTTTCAAAAAACAGCTTTTCAGAAATTTTTCACCCTGTTGGGTCCATCTTTCCCCTACGGGTGCCTGAAACTTTGGATTTGGCCAAAAAGAATTAGTTCTTTGTTACTTTTGTGCAAAAGTAGAGAAACTAATTTTTAGACATTTTTCACCCTATCGGGTCCGTATGACCCCCCCCCCCCTCACGGGTGGCTGAAACTTTCAAGTTGGCCAAAAATAATCAGTTATTTGATACTTTTGAAGAAAAGTAGAAAAACAATATTTTTCGACATTTCAGGCCAGTGGGGGTCATTGTGACCCCCACGGGTCACCGGGCGGACCGATCGGGCTGGTTTACGAACTTAAACCTCAAAATTGGCCCTGAACCCACTATGCGAAATTTCGGAGCTGTGGTGTCATTCTTTCGAAAGTTATCGATGCCGTACACGGACGGACGGATTGCGTTGCTACATAAGCCCAATTGACTGCGCTAAAACGACCCTGGAGCCGTCAAAAAGGGCGATTTGGTACGGGATAAAACCCGGTCAAGTCGTCCTTTACCCCGTCTTGGTCGTGCTTTTTGATGACCAGCCCTTTTTTTCCCTAAATTAGCCTCTGAAGTCGCCTTTTAGACGACCACAAGCTACATTTATCGGAATTTCCGCAAAAAGTGAATATTATAACGAAATTCCTTTCATAAAATTCTACAAAATCTGCAAGTTTCAGCCAAATCGCTTCCGAGAAACCATTCAAAAACGCGTCGCAAAGTTTGTGGTCACGTAAAAAGACGGCCGGTCTTTTTACACGACTGCGATTGATTTTATTATTTTTGTTACATTTTCCAATAATATTTCATACTTTTATGAATGAATTCGAACTATATGCATTACTTTCTATCAATATTCAACTTTCAACGATTTTATGCATTACTTTGTACATCAAATGAAATGTTAAACAATTTTAAAAGATCAATGGAAACATGTTTTTAACCTTATGAAATTCAGATGATCTCCTACGATATGCTCTGTTATTATAAAAGTTATTCAAGCAATAAAATCCCCAAAGAATAGGCTATCTCTATCTATGGAGCTGGAAATTTGTACAAGGTATCTTTCTCTCAATATTAAACAGGAACACGGCTAGGTTTGCTTCCGAACACCTTACTTTTAAGCAGGATTATTCTAATGCTATTAAGCGTTATCTTACCCTATAAATGCGGGGTTAGTATCAGAAAGTCTCTAGCTTTACAAGAAGTTACTGTTGATTGTTCGTTGTACAATTGGAATTACGATGATCCCTTCCAAAATTTCCAGCGCTTATTTCCTTCGTCTCCCTGTAGCTTTATTGGGCTTGGCTCGGTGTCTTTCTGAGGTATTGCATATAATCATATAGTAAAATTACCGGATGTACTTTTCATCCCTAGTTATCTACCTTCTATGTATTCCTTCAGCTACACACTGTAGCATGCAGACGGGCGGAACCCCTTCCACTTGCAAATAATATTATCCGTGTTCATTATAAAATACTCAATCTTATTTGTAACCTAATGGAAGAGCTTAAGCAGCTTTATCTTAGTTTAATACAGAATTTAAGCTCGTAGCTACCCATCTTACCAGGAAACTATACCTAAGGCTTCATTTATTGACGAGGGATTGAAGAGGATTTGCTTTACACAGAATGTATGTTACGATTCAGTGCACTTTCTCTACTTATACTAGTTCTACTTATCTTCATGAAGAGGAGTTTTTTATACTCAGGCGTCGATTAAAATAGCTGGCTGCTATCCTTGACATTCGAGTCAAGGGTATAAGAGTTCGTATTACTAAAAATGGCATTTAGGGCACAAAAAGTAAAAACTCAAAGCCTTGACATTGCTGCAGTGATGAAATATTACTTGGTATGGATCACAGGATGATGAAAAGTCGACTCAGTTGAGTTAGTTCCTTATAATAAGAAGAGGGTAAAGTGTCTGGTACTTTTTTTGCTCTAGGCTACAAGATATAAATAAGACCTAAAGGAGGATGTCAACCGTTATCTCCTCAGGTTACAGCTCATTAGGCATTTATCTTTCACCAAATGGATTGAATAGAACCCGTTTGATACACACAATAATACTAGCTGTAGGGAAAGTTCAAAGTTGGACAGCCTCTTTGGGAGAGATTTCATTGAGGATGAAGTTATCAGTAGTAACTTAACGCATTTCTCTTATGGGGAGTAGTTAACTTGAAATAATGTGGCAATAGTTTCCGAGGATATGGACTAACAACTGGGAATAGTGTTTTCACTCTTAACTTTCACTCATAAATCTGAATTTAGTTAGCATGGTTCTTCTTCTAAATATTATGTTCTTACTTTGTAAACACAACATGGTATTACAAGAAATAAGGAGAAACATTGAGTTGTATTTGTTTCTGGAGCATCGGCAGTTCCACGGTTCACTAATTTTATGTGTGCAAAGGAGAAAGGAGTTATTGATTAAATATTTCTTCTTCCCTTTCTCCTAAATATTGAAGGGAAATAAACTCTTTATTTTTCCCAATGTTTGAGAAACGGGACTCTTAAACTTCATTTTTTAGAATAGGCTCTTGTCGTCATCTCTGTGTAAAACATTTATCATAAGGAAACCCCTGTTAAATATTGAGAGATTATTTTAACTAAAAAAGCATACCATTCATAGTAAAATGATGATAGAGAATGAGAGAATATTTCAATCCTAGGTATTATAGATCAATCACCTACTTTCACTTTGCGATTAAATATTAGTAGGCTAATAGTTCAGCAATAGCTATTTATGGTCTATAATCTTATTAAGTGAGATAAAACACGCTTTGTTATGTAGCTGCCATAATAATAAGCTAATGTTTTCGATACTTTAATATTCCACATTATTCTCGACCGCTTCTTGGTAACAAAGTGAATGAAATTTAACAAACAATAAGGGCCTCTAAACCCCTGGCTTTTATCATTGTACATATTTCTGAACAGACACTCCACTTACGAAACGGATCCGAAAAACTACCACCCCGTAACCGTTGACTGGTTGCTCATTAGTCCCCTCTTATGCAAAGCTCGGAACTCAAGAGACAGTTTCCCTTCATTTTCATCCCATAATTATTCATGCCGATGGAAACAGGATTTATTACCCCTCTGGACGAACATTAATTAGTCCCTCGTTATGTCTACATTATACATATATATCGTGTCATCCAGTTTGCTTACTCTTTATAACTTTAGCACTACTAACTTATATGCTACTTTGGCATGGATAGGTTAGGTTATTGGATAGTTCCCATATACATTCTATGGTATTGGTTGGCAAATCTTCTAGCTGCCTGTTCTACTTTAGTTTAACAGAAACAAATACCACTATTACTGCTGCTGCTGTTGGAGTATGCGAAGGCCAGGAATATTTATGCTGCAAGTATGCAGTGGAGCGAGTATTTGTTAGGGTGGGTGGCTGATGAGCAAAATTAGTTAGGACTGTTGCATCCACCGAACTTTGTTCAGGTTGGCTGAAGCTTGTCATCAAAAAGAAAATTTATATGTGATCAATGTGACATGGGCTAGTTTGCATGGCTAAGCACCGTGAATGATATGCTAATTGATGATACAACCCAAGCTCATGGGGCTCATTGATGTAACTTTCCAGGCCCGCCTTTGTCGTGTTGGCACATTGTTAACTACTCTCCCTTCCTAATGGTATAAAGGGGTTAAAGTGCTTTAACTACCCAACTACCTTGAGTTTGGCTATTATCTCATTTAATCTTTAGTAAATTAGGAATTGGGAAGTTAAAATATGTTCTGTTAAACTTCAATAATATATTTGAATAAGCTTAGTGAAAATTAGAATTTATACGGTTTAGAAGCGTAAATTGTTATTTTCGCAGAACGATGATTTTTTAAATTAAATGAAAGTTCGAAAGACACAGTTTTATTGAAACGATCCTGTCAATTATTGACAGTCAATCCAATCAGGTACGTAACTGAATTTCTAGAATACCCACACTCTCACTGTCACTGCAGGACTGCATCTTTACTATTCACTGTTACTCTAACTCGTAAAGTGTAAGACAAAAGTGCACATTGGACAGAAAGTAAAAAAGTAAAGGTAGTACTAAAACATTGCGTCATCCAAAGGCTCAGTGTTAAGGCATCACAAATCTTAAAGTTTGCAACATGCCGGTTAGAAAAACCAGTTCAATTTCATTTACTAACCCTACAGATTGCATTTTATAACCATTCCTTATCTCAAAAAAGGATAAACCCAACTGAAACCTCAACCATGGTTTGTGTATACGATTAGATTAGAGTAGCACAAGGGTAAGGGGCACAGGTACGGGTAGAAATGAGGTGATAATAAAAGTGTTACCTACTCGACACTCCAAGGAAAGGCAGATGCTAGAAGATGTCCCAACGAAGAAGATCTATGTCCTTATGGAGGTGAAAGATGTACGAGATTTGAACAAGAAAGTGCGAAGTCGACAGCTATCATCCATTCAGTTGGTCCAAATTTACCGTCCTACTCCAATGTACCCTTACTTTAGGGTAGTGCAGTAGCAAAGCAAGCATAACTGATCCTGTTAGACTGAGAAAATGGAAAAAAGCAACTAGAAAAATGATTATATTATGAGCCATGAGCACGCATTGCACCAACCAACGAGTGACGCTGACTAGCCAACCCAACTATTCGTGATATAAGATAGAAGCACATTTTCTCAAATTGATCTTTATTTTATGCAAAGAGACCTCTTGGCTGCCAGGCTCATTTTTGGGGCACTCTTTACTAAAGATATATACATTAATATGTCTTTTGATACTTTAGATCCTTATCTAAAGCAGTGAATATCTCCCTTATCATATGTTATCCATGCTGCTTTGCACTTTCTCCTATCATCCTGTCTTATACTGCATTACGCTGTAGTCAAGTAGCTAGAAAAGTACAAGCCCTTAGATCATTCATCAACATAAGGGTTCATAAATAGATAAAGTACTGCTGTGCTACCGTCAAGCACCTATACACAGAACTGCAGCAGTTTTACTCCAGTAAAGAATCTGCTAAGGTAGACCTTGGGTTTGTGCAGTGAAGTGGAGATTTTTATCTTGTCTTTATTCCCAAGGATCTTTTTCTGTATATTCTAATACCTCTTTTCCCGTTTCATGTTCCCGTCACATCCAAAAGGTGTTGGGAATCCGTAAAAAACCGTTCTGATATTTTCTTCAAAATGAATTTGTCATGTAGACTTGCAAGCTATTGAAACGGTGTGAGTAGTTGTAGATTTTTTATCTTTACTTCGACATCTTTTATATCTAACCTTTGTTGAATTTGCGCTTGAACGACTACTACAAGTGGATATGCTTATTTTGAGCAGGATCTCAGTCAGCTGAAAGAATACAGAAATTATTCTGAAAACTAACCTTAGTTTAGAAGACTGGATGTACTGGAGGGCTAGCCAGGATTTTGCTTTCACTGGAGGGCCCTTTCACCTTCATGCTAAGTTTTTAGTGCTTAATAAATTATTGTTTTGCATTCATGATTACCTAGCAGTAGAAATAATTTACTATTTTAACATAAGAATGTTCCTCCTTTAAAACAGTGGAATATGTTACAGAGCTTACAGAAACTAAAAAGTTCAATGCTGTCAGATTTGGATCAGAGTAAAAATAAAATGTATTTTTATGTTCTGTAAAGCACAGTTTCTTTTCAAATTTCTAGAAGGGAAACTAACAGATGCAGCAAGTCTAAAGTGCATTTATTGAGCTAAACACTGCAATATCTATAAAATTCATTAAAAATGAAACCACTGCAGGTTTAGGCAGGTACTCGAAACTTTCACTTCCTTGAAACATTATATTCTTTCAACATTTAGTTCACAACCATTTTTAGGACTTGGTTTTAAATTAACATAGCTATAACTAAGGCATATCAGGGGTTACGACCTAGAATAATTCGAAGTTAAGATCGCAATGCCAGTGCCAGTAAATGTAATATGGTAGAAAGCGGAGAGTGTGATTTCTGCCATTTTACAAGAGCAGTAACTAGCGGTTAGCACTTTGCAGGTATTTTATAATAAGAAATTACGATAAAAGTGACAAAAAAGCATTAAAAATGAGTTGTGTCCAAGAAATTACGAAGTATGTTAAATGATAGGTGGAAGGTGGAATACAAATTATGGTTTAAAAGTTAATCCAAGTTTGCTGTATGTTTTGACACAGACTAACTAAATTTTTCAGTAATTTCATTAACCATTGCGTTCAAAGCAAACCCTCTCCTAACTTCGAGGTTAGATTTAATTCAGTTAATAATTCTTTCATGGACTTTCTCTTTTATACACCTCAAAAAAACTAAATGTAGGATATAGCTTACTGCCGAATTAGTTGAAGACAATCAAGCTACACATAAATTATTAAACAATACCAGTATTACAAGAACTAAAGCCGTCATAAAAGTTCCTCCCTTGCTTTCATTATGATGCAAATGTAGGATTGGCTGAATACGAAAGGCTAGAAGAAGGTAAATATATTTTAATGATGTTTTGCATAATGATATTCTTTAACAAATCAAAACGGAATCCTCTCTCTCTTCTAAACTTATACAGACTAAAGGAGTAAGAAATTTCGGGTGTTGCAGAGCAAAATAAGATTTACTACGATATTTATTTACATACAAGCTTTCATAAATATTTGCACAATCAGATACACGTGCAGCCTCCCTAGAAAGATAGAAGACTTTGCATAACAATTTCATAGCCATTGTTATCCGTTCCTCTTGTTGAAGAATTTCAGTCATGAACTACCCATCAATCTACTCAACTTAGATACCAATTGTTTGAATGGATATTACGTTTTTGCAAAAGCCGTTGTTATCATAACTCGACTTATCCCGTCATTTATTTGAACCAATTCCTTTACTCCTGCAACAAACAAGCACCACCTCCTTCATCCCAACCAGTAAATGAAATCCTAGCGCGTTGAAAAACATTTTATGAAAATTCTGAAAAGATTTCATTCTTTGCCAGACAACTCGTTTCTATCATGGCCACCCACCCAGCATGCTTCCATTCCGTGAGGAAGGAGCAATAATGGGCTAGAAAATGGATTAATATTAAGCCAAAAGTTGCCCTATTGTGTCTATTCTGTTGTGGTTGCTTTTGCTTAGGCGTCTCTGGGTTATTTGGAAAGCTTAGGATCAGTGCTAATAGTATCTTTAAATCTGTTTTCTTCACGGGGTTCAGTTATATTAACTTTAAGTTTGAGAAGTGAAACGGGTAATATTAAGGACATCAACGATGAACTTAATTTGGTGTTTAATTATGTACTTTATTTAGAGAAGCGAAACTGCGAATAAGATTTTAGCAACTTTGTACATTTCTAGAAGCACGTAAACCAGTAACTATGTAGTTTCTGTATCTTCCTGGGGTAGAAAGTTGCAGCCGTTAGAAATATTCTTACAAACTCTTCATGCTCAAACAGTGGCTGGCAACAATGGGTGTACCTATAGAATTTGAGATTTATATAATGAGAAAAAAACTATTTACATTCCTAAATAAATTCGCAGTTCTCCTGCAAACTTATCTTTAAGCATGAGAGTATTTACAACTTGCCAAAATGCAGACTCGGTGCCATTTTTACTTTTAGTGCAATTTATTTGAACGTAATTCAATTAAAAGTTGCCAAGCCTTGAAGTGTATTTTGTAAAATGCTTAACGTACAACCGGAAGACTTGAGCAAGCTTAATCTGTGATTAAATTCGAAGATATAAATGCTATAAACTGTAAACGGAGAAAGTACTATCAAAAGACACCAACCATAAGTATATGTTAGATAAGATGGTTTAAAGGTCTGCTGGAGTCAACAGGGATAAATTTAGAGTTTAGTTTAATGCAATAATAAAGTAGAATACAATCTTCCGCCCCAGTGGTCTCATATATTCATTCATTATTGCAAGTTGACAACCAGAAAACTTTGCTTTGCTCCACTGAAGATAGAAATGACTACAGGGTTCTTAATGAAAATATGCCTTTGTTCATACTCATGACCTACTAAACATCAAGACAATACTTGCTCTACGGTATGGTACATCCAATATAGCTAACCTACGTAGTATTTTTGTATGGTTCGTTTTAGTTGTTTTTTTTCTAGGTGGAAGAAGCCTCGAAACGATAAGTATCTTACTCTTGGTTAATGCTGACTGGAACATGTTTATCTAAAAGCTGGGCTTTGGTCTCAATGTTATTACTCCTTTTATCTGTGGCAGAAGTTGCATATTTCGAACACCTAGAATCTTTATCCTTCGGTTTTAAGCAAGTAATAACATCGCTATATTGGAGAAAGTATACAGATGGTTGTTGGTACTTAGACTACCGTATTTCCGGAAATTACTCCCCCCCCCCAGGAATAACTCCCCCCTTAAAAAGATCCCCCTATCCTTAATGTTAAAAATTAAAAGTCGCCCTATCTTCCCCATGTTAAAAGTGTTTTCAATTTTTCTTTGAAAATTAACTCCCCCGGGGGAGTAATTTCCGGAAATACGGTAATAGTAATAGCAAGTAGAAGTAGCAGCAGTGGCCGTGCCAGTAGTAGCGGTAGCAGCGGCAGGAGTTCTAGCAGTAGCTTAAGAATCACGCTTAGACTGAGAAATAATGAAAGCACAGAGGCAAAGGAAACAATACCTAGTATATTTCAGTAGGAGAAAGTAATTACTGAAGGGTGTTTTAAAGAAGGTCATGTCATTTTAGCAGGGATTACTCTTCCCTTAAAATTACCCTTCGATAACAATTCCCTTGAATGCTAGCTAGAAGCTGAACTGATTCTTGTAAAATTTTATGATTCCACTGAAAGTGGTTACCATCCGTTTAGTTCTTGCCTAGAAGTAGCAGAAATAGTTGGATAGCTACTTAGAAAAATGTATAAAGTCATCCTATCATTCTACAGAGACGAGAAAAAGGTGGCCTTGTATATAATGTGCAGTTCACTAAGTACCAACCCATTAAAAGATGCCTCGAGAAATGCAGATTGATACTTATTACAACTGACTGTCGTCGTTTTCTATCTTTAAGAGATGTACGTGTGCCTGCCTGTTTGGAAGCTTGACTAGGGCCTGTAATACTAATGGTGTGTTTTGGACTATCATAAAAATAAATTGCATCGACAAAATTTCAATTAATGTTATCTTCTCCTCAGGCATGTCGGAAACAGATATGGAACATTCTATTCTAAACTGACTAGTAGAATTTAAATTGCACTGCTTGGATGCATACATGCTTGTTCCGAGAATGCAAGGGTTTGTAGAAAATAATAGAAGTCATTAATTTATACAAGGTTCAATATCACTGCATGCCAGGCCTTCTGAGTGGTTTAGGTAGGTAGATTCTCTTAATGGCAATGACAGCATGTGTGATTATCGTCTGCGACAATGAGTAATGCTTCTAACGGCTTTTACAGTAGTTTACTCGATAGTATTTCCGCATCAATCTCTCAACTCACCTTTAACATTTACACTTGGAGGAAAAGCGAACCCTTTCAATTCAATGTTAACTTTAGCAATATTGTGTTAAAAACTTAAGTTGAAACCGCTTAGTATCTAAATGTACTTAAAATGCCGTAATATAATGTAATATATGCAACGAGAAGTGAAGTAACATTGCTCTATGCCCTGCTTATGCGTAACATGCATAGTAAGTATATTCGGTTGTAGTAACACTATTACAGGCTTTAAATGAAAATCTCGATCTGCTGACTACTGGCTGCTTCTAGTGTTCATTTGGTGTTGGTTGATCCAACTCCGTGTGTTAATAAGTGTTTGTTGTTGGACTCGGTTGAAGTGGTTTTGTATCTGGACATAAACTACGATTCATTATAAGTCTCTTGAGTACAGTAGGTTATGTAGATTAGGCTCACGGGAACGATTCATTAAATCCTGACGCAACGTGGCCAACCTCAAAAAAGCAAACAAATGAACGGATATTTATTATTTGCCACACAAAGTCTGCAGTAGTAAGTAAAGTAATCATGAGCATAATATACTTTTGGCTATTCAAGCCGTCTGATGTAGAATTACTGAGCTTATGGGACATATGTAAAACTGTTGGTGATAAAAGTTATACCCGATACATAATTAGAAGCTACATATCACTGTATGAGTAAGGGCTAGGAGAAAGTTTCTCGTGCAAATAAGTAACTACCAGAGAAGCAGCATTGCACCAGTTAGTCCTATGTATAATTTGGAATTTGTATCCTACCAAATCTCTGGTTTTAGCTGCTGGTATTGGGCTAGTTTGTAACCCAATGTTGCGTTACGTATGCTGTACATCATATTATTATCCTAACAGATTTAGAGATTTTAGCTTAGGTAGTTAGTAAATATTATTGAGTATAAAACAATAAATTAAAAATGTTATAAGCTTGAGTCCCACTTTTACTAGGTTTTTTATTTTCTCACAAGGACTACAACAAACTCCGCATAATTAGGCTGACATATCTACTTTCACAGAAAGTAAAGCACTTAAGGCTCATAAATTCTTATTAGATATATACGGTAGTTATTAGTATAATTCGTCAAGTGCGTTCATTAATATTTTGATTGCAAGTACAAGTAAGTTCAGTAAGTAGTTGGGATTCCTTATAGCTAAAGCCAATGGAGGAAAGTTTTCAACCTCAACTCAACGGTAGGCTCAAATTGAGCAGTATTAAAATCAGGAGGATACAATACAAATATATTTCTAGAACTACGAATACTATTACTTCTACGACTGCGACTACGAATACTACGAATCTAACTACTCTTCAACAAAGGATTGCGTGGTTTGCATCTAATTTATTGTATAATGTAAATGTAACATGCACCCAATCTATTTTCATTGCTACATACCTACTTTCACCCATGCTATGCTTCCACTTTCTACTCTCCATTGTATTTTAATTTTCGTATTAAAAGGATTCTACTTTCCCCCGGGTTGTTGGTCGGTTTAGTTTTGTTAGTTCATTGGTTTTGTTGGTTCTGGTGGACAAGGTGCATATCAGAGAAACGAGGGAGACAACACAAATGTCTGCATAACAAATGCCTTTTCAGTAGTCAGCCCATCGATCCCTTTCTAATCTCATTAGTTAGAAAATAATACAGAGAAAGAAAAGGCAGAACATAGTGCAAGGTTAGGTCAATGATTTTTTCATGTGCATATAATAATAATACAGAAAGGCTGAAATAGAAATAAGTTTAGAGGCAAAAGAATGCCATGCTTAGAGAGATGTTGGGTTGGTGAACAAAAAGTACAAAAGTAAATTCTAACTTACTGTAATGTATGCACACGATTAGATTCTCATATTCGTGCCTCTGCATGTTAAATCTGAATTTATTCTGTAGAAGGATTTATTTTAAATATACAGGACCATGGTAAAAATTCCCATATCCTAAAGTTTATAAGTATCTATTATTTATTACTCTGAAGTAAGGCTATCTGATTTTTCTTCTGGTAAAACCCCAAGGTAGTTTTACTTGTTTTAGTATATTTTGCCTGGCAAAAATGGATTTTGCTTTGTGGGAATTTCTTTTTTACTTTCTTTCATATGTATCTTGTGTAAGTATCAGAACTGACGGAATGACTGATTAGGATAAGTTACAGAATCGTAGTAGAATTTCCAGAAAGGAATCAGTCGGTTGGTGAATCTATGTTGGCTATATTATCATGGTCACTTCAAATATTTGCGGAGACCGTGTACCCTCAAACTGACTGGCTTGGCTACCTATCTCCCCGTATCAATAAAAGTACCTAGTAGCAGTGGACCTGGAATTGTCCGTGGTTGTGCCAAGCAAGGCAAGGGTTCATTGATATTTGCGCATACAAGTGGAAAATAAATAGGTTTGATAATGGTTATAAAAACAGAACTGGCTGTTTTATACATACGGTAGGTGTTTCTAAATGGATTAATTTAAAATTTAAATTTTCTATTCACTCGGTCAGTGTTTCCTGTCAGTTAGAATAATGTTGGAGCGACTTTTCATAGTTATTGGAGACCCAGAAATACAACGTACGTGGTACCTGTATCCATAGGGGGTAGATCGATGATGTGGAAAGGCCCATGGTGAAAATGTTTTTGAAGGATTCACTTTAACTTGTTCATCAGTATTAACTTTGGTAGGGAAAACTTCATCCAGACCTTATCAAAAGGCTCAAAAGATTAATTTTCGTATTGTTCAACATTGCAATCCCAAATTCTCACGTCAACGTCTAAAAAACCAAATCAAATCAAACAATCCTCCCAACAACTTACCCAACGGACCCTACCACTACCAACCTCATACAAATAGAAACATATTTAATTAAATATGTAATAAACTGAAACATGGTTCAATTTCCGCCGTGAGTGATACGATGATGATATCATACTAATAAATATTTATTGCAGAAAATTCCCACTGAGCGTATTACCTTCTTTCTTGCGTAAGTTGTAGCCTTAATAGAAAACGTGTGGGCTTAAACTTTTTCAGCCTTACTCAATCAACTTATTATGATTGAATTTCTGTGAGCAACTGACTAAATCTGATTTCGACTGCCTTTCACAGTCATTAGGATAAAATGGGTACAAAAGATGCGTTAAGTTAGGTAAGTTATGCTACGAGAAAGTTGAGAAAGTCAGACCTGCAGAGAAATTCCTCTATTTCAGACATACCTGTGCCTTTCAACTTATTGGTTACGTTTGTGTGTTTAATAAATAAAAACCTTTTTAGCCTGCCTCTGTAAAATACCAATTGTTTTTACAATGATCAAATACACCTTTTATAGTCTAATATAGTGCTACCGTATGTCCCAAATTAATCCCCCTCCCACGAAATAGTCCCCAAAATAGTCTAAAGCTTAGAGTCATAAAAAGGGAATTTCCATAATCAATCACCCTATCGTTGTTACGGTTAGCATATATTTTATTTGCATTTTCCTTAGAATTCTTTTCTTCAGTCCGTTCCTTTTTCATTCACGGATATAACTTAGTCCAATTTGAACCCCACGAGACTTCAACTGTCCTTATGGTTCTTTTGATGGTTTGTGAAGATTTTTATTAAATTGAATGCAGTTGTTGAATGCGGATAGATAAGGGAAGAGACCATGAATTATTCTTCTCTCATCGATTTTTTCATGCTGTCCCTTTATCACGGAAACAAATGTATTCAGAAACTGGATTTCAATTGTTGCTGAACTTTCCACGGAGAATAGATATTAGATAAGCGGAGACTCCAGTTTCCTAGAATTGTCTGTACTGCTATGTCATGAGCTTTTTGAAGTTATTCATTGAATTTATGTGGAATGCAACCAGTATCCTTTTCACAAAACAGATATTAAGTCGAGTCGAATTCCATTATGTAAAATCCATCTCCCGCACTCTTCATCTACTTAAAGTTTCTTAACTGGAGAGACTTATACTTTTATTTTTTTACATACATCGTGAAGGCTTTTTTACTCCATGCATTTTAAGGAAATTAAGCCAACAATGTCGATGAAATAATATTCCAAAACAGTTACCTACTAAGCAGAATTTTACGCATTCCACCTCCGCGGAGGTCCACACTTATTTGTAGCATTTATTGATGCAGGAAGAAAGCTTGCTCATGAAATACATATACCCAAACCCATCCATTGTCATTTTCTATAGGGAATAAAGACGTCTGAAAGAATGGGAACGTTTTCTTTAGATTTTGTCAGCCTGCTTGACTACCACTGCTGCATATCTAGAAGTTTAGCAGTTACATAGTAAACAGTAAGTTGGTGGGTAGTGAGTTATACAAGTAGTAGCAGTTTTAGTATCATTGGTGGTGCTACTACTACTAGTGTAAGGTGATCTCTATTTTATGCGAAATTGAGGAAAAGAAAGTTGCCCATTGTCAAGGGGGAAAGAATGGAACGTTCATCTGAATCACAATGAACAAGATTCTCGCTTCAATTGTTCGTTTGAATCCATCTTCCTTGCTTTATATCCCTTTATACTTCTACGGCATTATATTAATACTTTCTCTAACAAAACTATAAAGATACCTATGCACACAGTTCAAATTCAAAGCCAGTGTCAACAGAGAGTGAGACAGGGTACCGTCTTCCGGTTTGAGGTATTTTAAGCCCATTCTAGGGCTATAGGGATTGCCGTGTCTGTCCGTCTGTCTGTCTGCCCGCACGATAACTTTCGAATAAATGTTACAAGTACAACATTTGGCATAGAGGGTCACACTACCATTCCTGAGGTTAGGTTCGTAAATGAGCCAAATCAGTCCACCAAAAGACCCGTGGGGGTCAAAAAATACCACCGGGTATTTGGGTATTTAAAAAACCTGAAATATATTTTTCTACTTTTCCACCGAAATCACAAAAACATGACGGGTTTGGCCCAAATCGACAGTTTGAAGACCAATCGGTGTCAGAAAACTCTACCGGGTCATAAAACAGCTAAATTGGATTGTTTATATTACACAAAAATCACAAAAATATGAACAGTTCGACAAAAGTCGAAAGTATGAAAACCCGTGGGGGTTAAAAACCCTGTCGGGTCTTTAAACAGCCTAAATCAGATTTATAGGTCCCAGAGGATATGTGTATGTCGTGGGAGAAAGTGTCTCATAGGCGTTAACCAATACATGGGGAATAAATTCGACGAGCATAAACAATTAAAAGATTTTTGGATAAGGTTTCATTGGTCCCGGAAGAGAGGGGTATATCATGGGTGAAGTTTAGCATTTCTTTAAGCTAGCTAATGGTCTAAAGACAAAAGTGGAGAGCGTAAAAAATTAAAAGATTGTAGGATCAGGGTTTGCTTGAGTATACTTTAAACTAGAATTATTGCAAAAAACAATGTACAAGTACGCGTTATGGCGAGAGAAAGTAGAAGTAAAAACAGAGTACAGCGGTGTGGAGGCTGACCCCCACGTTGAAAAAACGATCCAGAAAAGACAAAATTCTATAAATAATGCGCCAAAGCGCCCTGGAATGGGCTCTGCCAGCTGCACCGGGAGGTTTTTTAGTTTCCTTTCACAAGATATTTTTATCAGAACGGTCGGATTTGGATTGAGATTGAGATGTGGTGTGGATTTCATTGATGATTTGACTGTGGATATAAACATAAAGTACATCAGTAACTTATGTACATGGGAACTCCAGCGTATAAGTATAAATGGGTAGGTCTGCGTTTCATGGCGCTATTATAGTGGTTGAGTGAGTAGTTTATGTTCAAGGGAGAATTTATAATCGAACATTGAAGGAGATTGGGAAACGTGGTTAACTCATGGGGTGGATGGAACGAATATTCAGATGAACTGAAGCACTCTGTCTGCACCCGCAAGCAATGGATAAGGTGAAATGCACGGCAAGTAGTTCGTGGTGAGACGCTGCGCTGCTTTTCGTGCAAGACACGAATCTTAACTTAAAATAGGTAGGCTTTAAGTGGAATGGTGTTAGGCATAAAATTGGATGTTGAACTATAAATGTTTGGCAAAATGCGAAATTCTTATAACATGCCGTCAGTCTGGGGACGTGGAAAAACTGCTGAAGCGAAAATGTATGGCATTGTTAGTTAGTTGGACATTTTGTAAGCCTACTACAAATATTTATTTTAATTCTTAAGCAGAGCAGTGTAACATAAAGGGACCATGACCTTAACATTATAAAGAAGTACCTATTTAACTCCACTGAACGTTATCATTGAAGCAGTGCAGGTTAGAAATAATTCTAATTGCAAAGTTTAACTGCAGTTACCTCTCCCATGGTTAGACATGGATATATTATTTCTTACTAAAGATCCTTACTCAAACCAATGTTTCGTTCATTTACTGATTCTCAGATCTGTGTCCATGTAAAATTAATCATAAATATATGTGAGCGTGGCAGATAAAGGGCAGTACATCTCAAGCTGTCATGCAATAGCAACTAATTTTTCGAAGAAAATGAACATGTCCGTACTCTGATGAAAGTACTTTATAGTAAAGTAATAAATAATTGATATTATCTAAGAGCCAACCAGCCAACTATATTGTCCACAAAAAAGTGACTGCACAAGACAAGTTCAGTGGTGAAAGGAGAATCTAGAGATGCAGTAGTAACTACCAAAAGAACACATCTATTATTGACTGCTGCTGCGGATGCTTGGTGGGAAATGTGAGTGTCGACGAAGCACATTTTCGATCTCATTGCAATCCAGAATCACATAGGCAGAATCTAACGAAACGATCAAATGCAATGGGTATAGTATTGCATCGTACCACATTGTTACAATACAAATAAGGTTGTTTTATTACTGAAATAAGAAGCTTCTTTCCTCCAACTCCCAACACTCCATTAGTAATAGGAAATTGAACCGTGTAATACTAACACGTATTGAAGTAAGTGCAATTGACTATAGCTTGTTTCCATTTGAGACTTGTATAAAGCTAAACAAAGCACTTCCAAGTCTCGTTCCTTGATCAAGTGATGATATGGCTAAAACTAAACTTAGACTTGTCTCATTATCATCTCAAAGATAGCATCCTTGGCATCCTTTCGCTTCTCCTTTCTTTATTCTTTACCTAAGTTGAAGAAGTCCTACTTAAAAGGACAAGCTAGAGAACAAAAGTTTTAAATTTCGTTATTTTTGTGTTACCATTGCTTAAAGTTTATTTTTAAACTTCAAGCGATTACTACAACATTATTTTGCAGTATCATTTACCCACGATTTAGCAAAGAATCCATTGTTGGTCAAACCCGTCGAACCGTGTGATGTCATTTTGCTACTGTACTGATGATTATCATTAGTAGCTGTCTGCTTGCTTTAATTCTGAGGGGTTGCTGTAGAATTTTACAGCTCTGTAAAAGAGAGTTTGTATTACATCGACAAAATGACATAAAATTTAGACGCGGTTAAGTAGACGATAACTGATGTAACTTATGGACTGTTATAGTAGTAATATGAGCAAAAAGCGGTAGTACTAACACAAGATAAGCAACAAACCACCAAGGCAGATACTACAATAGACACCGACTCACGTTACCACCTAGTTAGTTTATTTTATTGCAAATTTAATCCTTGCTTTCGGCTGCTGTGCAATAGGACCTTAAGAATATTTTTATAAAATTCTTCTATGACATTTTTTACTTACCTAGTCTATGTTAAAGTCATAAAGACCAAGTGGTCGTATAACCATCGTTAGACTCTTTATGAAGGTTTTGAAAATTTATTCTCGACTCCTATGTCACAGACCGCAACGAATTTACAATCTAGCTAACCTAAACCTGACTAGTAACTGTAAGTAATGCAAACAAACATCGTATCGAAGCTACCGTTTGCCTGGTCTTATTAAAATTGAAACGAGTGTTGCTTACACCTAATAGCGCTTATAACGATAGGAAAGGATGCATCTTACCGAAAGCCGATCTAGACTATCCCAATCTCTAAATTTCTACTGCGCCCTTCTTTATGCGTTATCCGTAGATATTTGGCGAACCATCGAAAATACATCCTGCAGATTACTAGGAAATGTTACTTGCCACGTTCTCTTTCTTTGCATGTGCGTTCGGCAGGTTCTCATTTACTTTCCTTTGTCATTTTAGTGTGTACGGTGGCCCCTGTATCAGTAAAAGTAGCACTACCAAGTAGTAGTCATAGATCGATAGGTTCAGCCCTTTCTACTCTGTATTCACAACTTATTTATAGTAGAAAACAGCAAGCAGGAAGAGATTACTGGGTAGAACTGATGTAGTTAGTAACGAAGGTGTCGATAGGATATTCCAGGAGTTGTACTTGACCTCTGGGTGGAAATTAGTTAAAGCTAGTTCCAGATAACAGTCTATTCAATTTATATTAATGAATAGTCATGTTCTACTCTACTCTACAGACTTGTAAGCTGGAGCATGAGAAGGTGTATGATTTTTTCATGGATTTAATTTAGCACACAAAAGTGTTTAGTATAGGAGACCTGGTTCATTCAATTGAGCTATTTGAGCTGAGCTGAGCCTACTTTTCAAATAATGGACTTGTCAGTCAGTCAGAAAGCAAAACATTCACAACCTTGAGTTAACGAGCAGCATTTTCGATCACCTTTTGTAAAAAGAGTGTGCTTATGCATACAGTCTAGTCTTTTTTCTCAGCCCTGGTATTCAATACTGTTCAGATTACGAGCAGGATGATTTGGTTGTAAAAGTATCAGTTTTAATACAAAGTAAACATTTTCCTAGATATTTTCCCGTTCGGATGCTATCATTTATGTTAAAATGTAGCTGAGATGTGCGGTATAATAGTGTGTTATTGGTTGTGAACTCAATGGAAACTTCCAATCTACTAATGTGAATGTCTCTCTGATGCGGTTTTCAGCTTGGGTTATCTCACTGCTAACTGCTGCTCATCTATTGATCTTGCAATTGATGTACCACCTTTCATTGAATGTCTTTCATCTTATGATTCATGATCATCAGCTGAACTCAAATATTATTTCTTTACATGCCTTCCTTCTACTCTGATCATGATCAATGAAATGATTTAACCGAAAAACAAACTTTCTAGCCTAACTTTCAAAACCTTGCTCCCGTCTACGTTTTACAACTGTAGTTATTAAACTTAACATACTTTCAAACATTTCCTAATGCTACAATACTGGTATAAAATATGCTGCTTGTAAATTTTTAAATATTTAGTAGTAGTAGAAGTAACTATCAAGAGAGCTGCGATACTATTACTGCCTTATCTTTAGTATCCTTTGAGATGAAATGGACAACATTTTATGCAGCATTTTTATATTTCTGTATATTTATATATCAGAATTATAAACATGACTCTAAACCGAATTGAATGGATATTGTTGGGCCTTCCAGAGTTTAAATAGAAAAACGTTGATTGAAAATACTATCTTTGAAGTTTATAACGTTGCATCATATCCATGCTAATGATATGCTGCTGCAATAAGATAGAACCCTGTGCACTGCATGCACCATAATATACGATTAACAGTAGTGACGCTCGTTAAAAAGCGCATTCCTCTAATGGTTATCCCACTGCAGTAGTAATAGCAATGTTACTTTTGTAAGCTTACTTATGAATCTCTCTTAGCACAAAAGTTGTATTCCAAAAACAAAAATCAAACCCACATCTTCTACCAAACCCCAAATATACTAGAGTTAATAGCCTATTCGACAGTTTTTAATAGTAACTCAGGTACATCGTACGTACGCGATTTTATCGTAGTAGTAAGTAGGGATATTTTCCAACCCTCTTTCCTTCATTTTTTATGGTTCTACTAATGTTTAATGGAAAGAGGGTTATTACTTTTAACTTATACATAAGCAGGCATGTAGAATGCTGGACCCCGCAGATATTTATCGTTATCGTGGATGAAGAGACCTTTTCCAATTCACGTGTGCTATGTGGATTTCTGGAGGATTCAAGCCGGTCTGCATCTATTCAATCCTCCTATCTTTACACAGCTAGAGATTTCCATACTTTGAAAATATATAACAAAAATTTCCCATAGTACAACAAATAACAGAATAAGACAAATGGGTCAGGAGAGACTGCCTCCAGCTCCAATGAGACGCTTCACCCTCTTTATACACAACTTTAGTTTAAATCCATAGGTCTTCCAAGAAACATCTAGTCTGACCACTCAAGATTTTTTTTCATATCTTAAACTGAAGCTACATACCTATCCTAGCCATCCTCTATTAAACTGAAATACTTTGGTATTCCATTCCACACACATTCAACAGCCCCATATACTCTAAACTCTACTCTATTTGGTTGCAAGTAAGCGGTAAGACTGATGCATTTTACATTACATGGATAAGCATAGTAAAGTAGTAGGTAGGTAGTGGTGGAACGGAATCTCTTGAGTAGTTGTACGGTTGGGTTACTTATACTTGTGTTACATTACAGAAGAAGTGGTGGCAGTGGAACAGTTTTTCCCTAAAAAAAATAAAATCTAGAGTACAGAAAGTTGTGGATGAGAAACTGGAGTAAAACCCCCTTCCTTCAGAAAGAGTTCCATTCTTGTCACAGAATTCCCAGAATGGGTACCACTAACACTGGACCACTACAATAGCTCAAAGTCTGTACCTACGTACCGGTCCTTACAAGTTCGTAGACCCTTGAATAAATTTTATCGTCGTATTTTTACTCAGTATAGTTGAACTCAGTATGGTGTAGTTCTTTTTAAAAGAAAACTCTTGAAGAAAAAGGACGAGGTATTCGATCAGATTTAAGCCATAGCTTATACATTTTTTTACACCAAAAACGAAGCCTTTTTCTCATGTTGTGGCCAAGCGAGTAATTTAAAAGAAATATAGAAAAATACTAAAAGTTTTTCCGGAATTTACTGGAATGTCCGTCATACCTATGAAATTATAGATGGCAAAGCCCTCCAAGTTTGGCTGTACCCAGACCGTATGCTTTTCTGGGTAAACCGAAGTGTTCCGTGATTTTAGACAATTCTACCCATTTCCCCCCTTGTAATGTAAAAGGTTAATTGGTTTTTTTATTGAAGTTAAAAAATCGTTTTTTTCTTTGTATTGCAAAACTTGAGTTTAAACCTAGATAAGCAAGGTTTAAAGATGTTTAACGTGTATGCCTGTGGCGTGAGTAAGTATTAAATGGTTACTTAAGTAAAAAATCTTTGGATTGACTCACACACCGCAGCAAAGCGATAGCAATAGTAGAACACCTCTGTGCAACAATAACAAGTGATAAAGAGTCTGACTAGCTCGGAGTCAGCGAGTGAGTGATACATCAGATATGACTAAAACCAACAAAACCAAGGCTATTGAGAATTTAACTTGCAGAGGTAGGGATGACTAAAGAATTTATTATTACTTCTACTATATTCAAGAAACTTGAAGGAAAGGAATGGAAAAAACTTGAAAACTCAGGTGATGTTAAGATGATGACGTGACTTTACCTTTGCATTGCATTCCTACACAGAACGACCATGCATTTCCCTCTTTAAACGGATTATAGATTGTTCTAAGGAAAAAACACGAGTTACAAACAGGCAGATAATACAGAAGGGATTTCTAGAAATAAAAAAAGTTACTTAAACTAACTGAATAATAAAGTTGGGTTTATTTTTACTTGGAGGAAACTTGTGGATTTTTATACACGTTATCTTCAGCTCTTCTGAAAAAGGTAATAATGTTTTTCTTCATCAAAACTTAACATTAATGCAGGTGAAATTAGAAGTTGTATGGTAGTAGTCTCTTGACATTGCATTGTATATCTGGCTAGGTGCTTAATCCCATCATCATAAAATAATTACTGGCTTTGTGCCAGCAGAAACAAGGGAATTCCATGTCATTCTACCATTAGCAGTAGAACGAGCTCAATGCTGGTGAATGTAGATCGCCGTAAAAGTTGTAAGCAGCGAACAATAATGAAAGCGTTTTGGACATAATTCCTATAAGCTATAAGCAGTAAATACTTACGTCGATTGAACACCGTCCATAAGGTAAATATTTAGTATTACTTTGTGCACATTAAACACTAAATGAAACATCCAGTACAATATAGCATTTAGTTACACAATGGTGTAGTGCAAAGTAGCCGGTTAAAATTAGTTGGAAGAAAAAAGTCGTGTAAATAAGTAATTCTAGAAAAATGAACAACAATATCTCTATATTTTAGCAGTAGCACACAATTGGTAGTGTTTCTACCTAAATAGTATTTGCTTGTGTATTTTGTGTATAAAACATGAATACATTTGATGCTTAGAGTAGGAAAGAATTACTTCTAAAAATTCTAAAGGGTAAACAAAAGGCTTATACGAATGGGTTTGTGTAAAAATCCCTAATGCTTTTAATGGTCCCACACACATTAGAACTTAGAACCAACGGGGATTATGCTCTGTTTTTAATACAATATAAGAGACGTGTCTAGTTTACATACACGATTTAATGCCTCTGTTTAACTATTACGCGTAAGTTCATTAATTACACAACTCTTCAGCAGAACGGCTACTCCAGTCGGCTGCAAAACCCATTATGAAAGTTTTTTTTAGAAAGTAGCATGCCATTCTTTATAAAGTATTAATCCAAATACTATTCACCCTTCTTGGGTAAAACGCATGATCCGTTCGCGTCTTGTTTAAAGGTTTACTTCCTTGGCATGTTTTTGAAAGAACGAGAAATCTCCATTGTTTTATTACATTATATCCCTTTCTAAATCGTAGAAAATTATGCAAGTCGTTTAAGCTTTTATCCCCTTGTTTTTGCTTCATTCATTCTCAGAAATGCATATTTTAAAGCAAACCTTTTACAGACCAGTAGACTTTGAAGATAAGCTAGCTACCCTTCTTTCTTTCTTGGCCTTAGGCGGAGCTTTTTATGAAAGTCTCATATTTGTATCAATGGTGGTTTTTAATATTTTATGAAACCTTCCCAGTTTTAATTCCACGAATCAACCTAAATCCATCTACTCAGAAAGAAAAAATCCTGTACATTTCTTGCCATTTAGTTATAATCTTAAGGACCTTAGGATACAAAAAATCCGTAAGGAGCTCAGTAGAAATGAAAAATATATGCATTCATAAGCCAAGCCAAAGTAGTCAGTGGGCGCCTTTGAAGTAATCCATAGTAGGTAGTTAGAAAAGTGCTACGGATTATGAATCCACGTATTACATTCCATATTCGAATTTATTTACCAATGTGATGAATGGAGCCCTTTTTACATCCCTCCAAAATTTGAAGAACGTAGAGTGGAGTACCTGAGTACCAATATGTGCATGATGGTCATGATGTAGCCAAGGCTAAAAAGGCTTGGGGTTTTTTTGCTTCAGGATCCCTGCTGTGAATCGGAGGAAGTGTGTGTCCAGCTAATAAACTAATGTTTAATATCCCCCGATAAGCCCCTTCTACGTATCTGCTGATCTCCTTAGTATAGTAATACTTCTGAAATGTCGTGCATTTAAAAAAAGTGCATATCGTATTGAACAAAGTTCCCTTTCTTGTCTATGTACAAGGTACGCACGTATGGAGTATTAGGAGGTTTGCAGGTGTGCGCGAGCTATTAGCACCTTGTTATCAGTTTTTGGGGAAAGCCTGCCCTATTTATTTCATGAGTCAAACCGACATTACTCATGCGATCTGGCTTTTTAATACTTTCCTATATTTAGTTTAAACATTAGAAGATAACTAGGACCAATAATAAATCACCCTGGCATATAATAATACAAAACCATATGAATTAGTTATATTTTATTTATTATGTTATCGATTTCATTCATAGGGTACTTTCTGGTGGATAATTAGTCATCTCCGGTATTACCAAGTTATTTCGATATAAGTAATCAATCCCATTTAGAGATATCGCCACAGCCGTCCTCCTCTGGGAGGTTAATCACTCTATTGCTCGCTACTGTCGTTACTACAACAACTAGAAAGAGAGATGATCAAGCTAAAAAGTGCAATTACTTGTTCATCCATGTGAGTAGTGGTAGTACAAGTAAAATAAAATTGAGGATTACCTAGTCCTACCTCTATTTCATATCTCAAAAGCATATTTGACTAACATGTGCTTGCAATTCAATCCCAATATGTTCTTCAAGCTTAAAGCCGGCTTTATTAGTTCGTTTGCCTCCCTCCAACCTTCCATAACCACATCTAACTTTAGTATTATACGATGCAAATGGATATTTTATTATGTTATAAAAGAGCAAATTAAATTGTGCTTATGAATAATTCTAGTTATTATCACATGCGTAGTAGTACTATTACATAAGATGTCCTTAGGAGCTAGGTTATGCTTGGAAAATAGTTAGGTATACCTAGTATTTTTCATTTTACCTTGATATTTATCATTTTCACACTCTAGTAATTTCAACATGATTTGACTTGAAGATTGGACGGATGAGTAATCGACCAAGCTGGGTAAAAGTCGAATCAGCACTTGCTTGTTTGATTCTGCCGTGCAAGTATGTGCGATATTGTCTGTTTTGGAAGTTATTCCTCATAAGGAAACGTCCAGCTCGGATTCTGTTGTAGTTGATATCAGACTAATCATAAACTGTAAAATAGCCAGATATCTGATTATCTCTTTCTTGTTTTCGGTGCAAGCATCTTGTCCAAAGGACTGTCAAATATAACATGAGACTTATAAGGTACTGCTTGTAAACATAGAGTTGACTGACTACATAGGTACTCCTTGATAGAATTTTTAAAATCCAGGGATAGTTTACTTTTTATGGTTTATGTAAAGTTAGAATTATTCATAAGTAAGGAAAGCTAAAGCTGTATCCACGGGAAAACTGCTGCAAGAACTAAAACATCTGCCTGACTGAATGTCAGTGTTATCAAAAATTTTGACTGACAACGATAACCGGGGTTCTTTCCCTTG
Organism: Hydroisotoma schaefferi; assembly: GCA_034682405.1. Lineage (NCBI taxonomy): Eukaryota > Metazoa > Arthropoda > Collembola > Entomobryomorpha > Isotomidae > Hydroisotoma > Hydroisotoma schaefferi. The sequence goes on along the minus strand of JAQFZX010000626.1, from coordinate 16,208 downwards.
CCCTCCTCCACTTTACTTACACCACCTACTTACTGTACTTAGTTATCCTTGGATGAAAGTAGGTATACTATAATAAATATAACTTGGCTACACCTCGGGTTGCCTCTGAGCTGTACAAATGTTTATTTATTAAACTTTAACAGATCATTACTCTCTTTTGCTGAGCTGCAAGTTGTGAATAAGTTCTCATCTCTGGCTTGACTATATTTGGATAAAACCAGCTGTATTTCTGCTGAGTATTAAACCAAGTAAAACATGTGTCTGTCTAAAACAGCTAATATAATCCAAGTAAAGAATCCACACCTACATGGCAGAAGTATTAGCCTGCCATAATATGAACGAACCCTTGTTCAACGTCAGCTTTAACTTGTACATTATAAATATCTACATACAAGACTTGTGTAATGTTAATACTTCAACTAGGATACTTTTCCTTTTGCTATTTTGTGTATCTATAACTGCATTTTCAGTACGGGGGTATACAAAACTTACAATCAGCTCCATGCATAGTTTGTAAAATGACTAGTAAAATAATAAGCATCAACCTCACAACAAACTGCAAACCACGAACGTGTAATTTTTTTCCTTTCCTGCAATTCATCATCTATTCACTACAAACTGCCTGTTTCTGAGCTGATACTTCTGTCCCTAGTCAAGTTGTTTTAGCAGTTCCTATGTAGCTTTTACTGTTTCCAAGTATACTCCATTTTGGCTTATCCAGAGAGATTTTAGACGAAATGTTTTTGATAGATTCACACAACACAACATGCTATACTAACTGTGGCTGTAGCTGTTGTACTGTGTATGAATGTGTGAGTTTTATACAGTAAATGCAAGAACAAATCCAACTAGCTAAACATCCAACATTATGCTTACGTACAGACTAGCCAAAGCTAATAATAAAAACATGAGGTTGAGCTGAATTCAATTTAAAATCGAAATGCAAACAGGTACCAAGTACCACATAGACCGACAGACGCGGATGGACGAAAAAGTATCATCATCCTGTACTCGAGTAGAAGAGTTCCTCTTCTCGTTTGCTACCCTATCTTCACGAAAATCAATTCATACATTCATACTGGGAACTGTTAGTTAGTACATACTACAACTATGAATTGCATGGGAAGATGCTATATAGCTCTGTTAATAGATTTCTTCTCTATTTATGGAGGAAATTCTTATTAAATTAAAACTACTTTTGCAAACTTACAATGAGCTCTTTTTCTGAGGTGATTAACTAAACAAACGGAAGCAATCAACTTTTTTTAAGGTAGAACGTATCACTAATTTGCTAAAAAGCACTTTCCGAAGATTGTGGGTTAATTTTTAAGGAACAAATCAATCGTAAAAGACGTGTAATTTAAACGCGAAAGCTGTAGTAGTTACAATAATAAAAATACAAGGTATGGTTATAACTTCTGATAAGGGATGATTTTTTGCTCTAAAACTTGGTTCATGGCCTTTGATTGAAAAGTTTTACAAAAGGCCTTCTTTCCCTTATCATTGTAGGGTAAAACTAAAACCCGGTTACTTTCACTTTCGAGTTTCCCCTTGGTTCTCTGAGCGACTTTTAGCCTATAGTTGACTAGGTATGTTTGTCTGTTGCAGCCCTTTATTCCCTATTTCTCTTCTGCATGTGAGGAAATTTCCCGTCTAACTTCAGCCAGTCTTTACTTTACTTCGCTATATTACATTACATTGAAGATTGTAATAATAAGAATTTAGCCTGACTTTTCCCTGCCTGGAAAAGTTCTTGTATTGCATTACACATCATGGTATGTGGATAGGGCTGCACGAGAGAGAGAGAGCAAAGGCATGCATAGTAGTTTTAGTTTTGGTAGTTAGCATTAGTACAGGATTTCCAACCCGCAAGAGCCAAGTTGGCTCTGAAATTTGGAAAACTCTCAGTTCTTGTTGGTTCTTCCTGGTCTCAACATCTAAGCTACTGCTCTCCATGCGGTTCTTGAGACTTGGATTATCTTTATCAAAAGTCTTATATAGCGAATTCAAATTGAAATGTCAGCGGAAAGTTACCACTACTCACTACTGCAGTGGAACAGTAATATATTCAAATAGTAAAATAACTGCGGAAATATTTGACCTTCGCTATATTACATCGAAATCATAATTCAAAATAGAGAATTTATACAGTCACAATATGGGAAAAATGTCCCCTAAGAAAATGTACTTGCCGTAGATAAAATAAAAAGAGAAAACCAACAGAACTTGGACAATTTTAATCAAAAATTTAGTAGCATGTAAAGTTAGGAAATTGAAAATAATCGAAAAAGCACTTAAAAGTCTACAAACCCTGTAACTAAGTAAATAGTGTAAATTGTCCCCCATTCCCCGTGATCTTTGTATTTGAGACCGGATTCCAAGTCGGGATTACAAACTCCTGTATTATTACACATTTTGAAAAGACTTTCCCTTTAGTTAGGGAGGATTTTCTTCAACATCTGTAAACCGTTTAACTAACTGTTGGAGTGGAAAAGTTTGAAGTGTAGATATATTGAATTGTATCGCTATAAAAGAATCAAGACAGGAAGGAGGACCCTTGTTTGTTTCTTCTGATCTTCCTATTCAACTTTATAACTTGGAGGAGGAAAGTTTATTTTATTTATCGGGAACAATTAGTAGGTACTTTGCCCAAGAATGGAGAACATTTGCTAGGATATTATCCACTAAGGCTGCTATTAAGTAAAGTAAGTAGGGGGAAATAAAGCCTCCATTACTAAATACTTCTGCTACGAACTTACTAAGTTCGAGGATATATATATCAGTTTAAGTCCTGAAAAAAATCCTCTACAACACAGACAGTGAAAGAAAGAAACGTAGGCACCCTATTGCATAGTTTTGGGAGACAGTTGACTAAACCATATCAGAGATTTTTAGTCGTTGCATTGCTGCCAAACCACCTTGAGAAAGTATCTAAAAAAAAGTCGTTCGAAACTTGCAAGTACTTTTCACCCTCTGTCTGTGTGTGTGTGTATTTAACACATTACTGTACTTTCAACTGCTTCCACTTGAACTGCTGAACATTCTGAAGGAATTGTGAAAATAAGTCAAGTTTTAAACGTTATTTAACCCTGCACACACTTTCTCTGTAGTATAATTCATTATAAAGGGGATTTGACTTGGTTTATTTTCTGAAGTATTTCCATCGTTGAGTATCGCATCGTCACGTTTTCCTTTCCCCGAACTTTGAATGCATTACTTCAAAAACTCCAAAGAAAGGGACTAAGTTCTCTTATGTTTCAAGCAAGTAAAAGAGAGTTCTAGTACTTCAAGTTTTCTCAAAGCAAGTCTTGATCTCTGCTACTCGTATCTGCTAAAAGTGTCCTCAACCCAGTGAAAGTACTTAAAAGAATTAACTGAAGAAACGCAGCACTATTTACACCTGCTACTTGACGTTCATGCGAAGGTCGTAATAACAGTTTATCAAAGAGTAAGACCAAAAGTTTAAAAGTACCAAATAGTTAGCTACCTTAATGCTACAGAGTGGAAACTGAATGCCCACAACCAGAGAGAAACAGAGTTGGATTTTGTTAAACTATATAATAAACGTAACAACGTTTTTTGAACTTTACACCAAATTGCAACTAAATTATTGAGTATTGGCTGCAAAATGTATTTGATCTGAAAAGAATCCAAAACAGGAGGCATGCTGCAATCTTCCAACAAAGTGAGATATATATAATTTGGATAAAGCCATACAATAATATAAATGTCAGTAAACTCAAATAGCAGGACGAACCCTTGGAAATCCGTCTGGTAGTTGTACTAACTTGGTGCTACTTTCTTTGATAGTCATTTTTATTGGGAAAGTTACTCGGGGTAAAAAACAGTTTAACCCATTTTAGCTCGGGTAACTGTCATTCATTCATTCCTCGGTACAATAATATCAGTCACTCACTTCTACCACGATACTCTTCTGAATGTGACTGTAGAGTTATATACTATTTTCTACGCTGTACTACTACTTGCTCTATAAGGTGTATTTGGTTACTTGAAGGCTGCCTTCTGGGACTGAGTACGGTCAGACAAAAGGGTTATTTTTTCCAAGAGAAAGCTAGTGCAAACGTCAGGCGTTTTTGTACCCAGAAGGTTTTGTACTTTTCACCCGAAAAAGTATCCGGTTTGGGTTGAACAGAAATTCAAATCGGATAAGAAGTCTATATTCAGTCTGCAGCGGTTGAATTACTACTGCATTACTATCATTATATAGTATATTGACCAAAGTCTGTGCGGTTTTGTTGTCTGTATGACTAAGATATCGACTTCCCGAACAATGTAATACTCCTACTACTTTTATTATTACTCCTACTGCAAGTAACAATAATACACAATCATTGAAACCTACAGAAACTTGGAATTGAGGCCAAAAAAACTGCTTGACGGTCTCTACTGTCCAGGGCCAACCGTGCTCTTTCCACCGGACCGGTTGTTTTTTGCATAGTTGAAGAGAGGGTTGAAATTTTTCTATTATCTGCAACAAAAAAAGTTGAGACATTCAGTAGGGCTGTTCAAGAAACTAACTACATCCTAGATTTGAAGACAAAACAACAATTTGTTTGAAAAGAGTGTGGTTCTGTCGGTTTAGAAACATTAAATCTCAACCTAGAAACTTCGAAGAAAAATAAATGGTTGGTGGTTTTTCTACTTCTAACAGAACCTGAAACGGATTTTTCTACAACTGAGTAAAACAAAGTTAGTATCTGAACTACTATTCCCCTATTTAGTTCCTATTTACTACATACAATTAGTTTAAAACTGGGGGATTTTACTCGGTGCTATTTCGTATTCTGACTGACTGTTTAAAATAAAACTACCCACCCGACTAAAGCTCATGCTTACTTTGTTATCTACTCAAAGAAGAGATTTGTGTGCAGCCAAAGTGAAATTGGATTTACTGCTACTTTGTACATTTCCCAACTGCGGAAAGCTGTCAGCGGATTCTGTTTCCTGGCAGTGTATGAGAAACTTGTATGGATATCTTGGGAGTAATTAAGGTACGCTCATTGAATCCCTATTTTCAAAGGTCAGCGTTAGTAGATTTTTATGACAACTGGCCAAGAGGGGTGGATTCGTTCCTAGTAAAATTTGGAACTGTCGGCATCTCCCTGGCTGTGCATCCCCTTCCAAAAATTCCCCAACACGATTTATGTTTACGTTTAGACTTTCTACGAATACTAAATAGAGGATACGAGACGTTATCATCATTAAGGGAAATGTTCCCATCCATTATAACCTTATACCTCCAACCTGCATAGCTCTAGTAGTCCTTGTTGATAGCTATGCATTCATGAAAGTTGCTATTCTCTTCATTTATTGGTTACATTGTTGTATGATTTTATAAATATTAGGCAAGAGTTCCGTATTCATTCTCCATGTTTGTATATAAAAACCTTTCCTCGGGGAAGTAAAAGTATTAATAAAAATTCTCCGCTGCAAGAGGCTTTTAATTATAGTAATCTAATGGTCGTATCATACGTAACGCAACAATGCACCAGATGTTAAATATTTATGATACTTATGTTTGGAGGTTATATAAAAGGCTGAAATGAAGGTAGTATCTGCAGTTTGGCTCATGGGATATTACAACAGTTAATATTAATGTGCGCTCTGCGTATGACATTTCCTTATGAAATGTCTCCCTTATCGACGTCGTTCTCTCCATTTTATGTGCGTTTCTGACTTTTGGTCAAGTTTTTACTACTGATTCACCCTTTCAAGGTTGGTATTTACCATGAAAGTGTTTTCTGGAAGGGAACTGCTACTGCTACTATAGAATACCACTATGTGTGCAGCATTTTACCATCCTCGGCTGGCTACTCGAATATGAATGGAAAAAGTAAAAAATTTCAACTATTATTGCGTAAAACAAGACGTTTAATACTCCTCACGTAGCTTTAATTTCATGTTTTGTAGTCCTTGAAAAGTATTATAAGGTGTTGAGCAGAAATAGAGATTAGTTTCACAAATAAATTTAAAACGCTGAGAACGTTTTCAAACGAGGATAATTTCTAACCTTGCAGTTGGTGGTAGTAAGCGATTCCCTGGGAGAAACATTCCTTGCAGAAATAGTACTCTCCTGCTACTAAAGCTGAGAGAAAAATATGATACTACGAAAGTAGAAGGAACCCAACCTTAAGTCAACCGTAAGTAACGTATGATACAACCAGGAACAGATAAAAGAAGGGATTGAGATTTAGACTATGTTTATGTGAAACATTGAATGATTTTTCTGAAGAGACATTCAATATCTAAAGAGATTCAGATCAGACTCTACGAGTATTCGCTTAAGTGTCGGTTTACAGGAGATATAAGAGCAAACTTCTAGTCCAGTACAAGAATAGAAGATGCATGCAGTCACAGTCAGTAGTAGGTAAAAGACTGTCGTACTTTTCTCAAAATTATTACTTTATGCGTTTCAGGGATAAAGATCTCGGTACTTGTAGCATTTTTATGTATTGTATTTCCATCTTTTTAGCTATAAATATACAACGTTGGTAGTAGCGTTTCCTTTTTATGGATTTACTTTACTGCAAGCTTACATAAGCAGATGGATAAAAATGATGTTTTGTCAGTTAGAATCTGCCGTAGGAAGCAGTGTAATTTTCATCGTCATCTCTGTTTTTTATGACGGATGAGGAAAATACTTTATTTTACAATTCACCCAAACTACTACTACTGTTATTATATCGTCCGATGATGAATTATGATGGAATTTCTCACAGAAGAACACAATAATAATATAATCATATTTTGAAAAGCGATAGGATTTCATCTCCTTTTTTCGCTACCATTTGCATTTTCTAGACAAGCTGTACTTTACTGTTCTAGTGGTAGTTTCGTTTGTTCTTCGACATAAATTGTGTAGTTACAAGAAGGATAAATTGAATTTTACAAATGGGCACGAACAGTCGTACGTGCTTATAATATAATACTGTATAATGTTTGTGTTCACTGCTGCTTGTTCAGAATTGGATACTTTGTTACAAAGAAACTGATCTGGTCTGAGATTTCTTTATCGTTGTGTCAAAACTTGATTGTAAGTAGACAAGAAGTTTTGACTAAGGATGCATGGACTGAGAACTTAAGAAGGGTATCATTTCGTTTATTTAGAATTCTATACCACTTGCTTACTTGCTTATTTTTGCGAGTTTATGAGCGTTCATGACAGTCTTCAATTTCAATATTTTCAACCAAACGCTTTTTTATTACAATTCCAAGAAAACCTTAATCTTAAAGTAAAAGAGAAACTCTTTTACATTTTTAAACCTATAAGCACAAAAAAGACTGAACAATATTGTAGAAAGTAAAAGTTCGCCACATAGATGTTTGATACTCAGCAAAAGAGGAAATACATGGCCACGTAAGGCCTTGTGTAACTAAACAAAAGTCATCATAAAGTGCCAAAATCTGGTCCTTGTTACAATGAGTAGTAACAGATCCCTGTGTTTATTTTCCTTCAAAGTCGTTAACACAAACTTATACACAAATGGGCAGAGGATGTTTGCCATTCTCCGTAAGGAAATTCCATACTAAAAAAGGTTAAAATTAGTATTGACTACTTTTTACTATTTTAATGTATCATAAACCAACTTGCTGAAGCACAAAATCATAGCAAATGTTTAAGCAGCTTATATGCCATTCTAATCAACCTTTTTTTTTAAAAAAAAAGCTCTAAATCATTCATTAATTCTTACGAAGGCTAAATAAAATTAAAGGCAGGATGTCATTATCTCTGACTACCGGCTGAACACCAAGCAATACAATATCCTCTCACAACATTACTTACATTTTTCATAATTATTATCGAATTAAAATTAAAGTAAACGTGGAAGCGGAAATGTGAAAAGGAACCACTGAGCCTGAAAAAGTAATCAGTTCTAATTAATTAGCTATTCAAACTTTAGTATTGACACACCAGTGATTCTACACAGTAAATCTCACAGTATTAGCACTAGGATGCGAATACAGTATACATACAGTATACTATTATTTGTTTTTAGACATCCTTGCTCAAAAACCAATTAGCATTTAATTGAGCCCAAGCTAAATCATCCTTACGCAGTAAGCCAGGGTGTGTTACTCCTGACGCTGTTATTTGTTGAAGTTGAATTGGAATTAAAATCCATCATTACCATCCATATTAACATCTTCCGTAGCAGTAGCCGTCAATTATCAGTGTTATTGTTGTCGGTCCTTAGACCAAAAATAGTTTAGGTACATAAAAATTTATTTATTTCCAAGCCCAAACATTACCATTACCATTACCATTCATTGACTACAGTATTCCGACCACGACAAGACAAACATCAAAGCAAAAAGTTATCGTTTGACAAAATTGAATTGCAAATAAGCAACTTACCTTACATACAACCTCACTCCCCCCTTGTGTATACAATAACCCAGATGACAAATTTAACCTGCAATTTTTTCCTTTTTTCCTACTATTTACACGAATAGACATACAAAATGTGACACACTGGTAGTGCTTCCTGAATCTAAATTACTGAGAGATCAGACAACAGTAGCAAGTTAGCGTCATACAATAATGCAAGTAATATCCTGTAGAACAAATATCCAACTTTGTATTATACTTCATGACTACAAATTTTATATCCAATGAAATAATAATAATAATCACAGACTTTTACAGAGAAAGAGAGAGAGTTAGAGAATGTGAGAGAGGGACAGACACAGAGAGTAAGATATACGGTGCGGTGCGGTGGTCACGGTAGACTGGGAATTAATCTCTCTGCCTATTTTTCCCCCATTGCAAAGTTGCAAAAGCTCGTTGGAATTCATGCTCCATAATTGTGTCACAGTCAGAGTAAAAATACTAAGAGACAGCAGCAGCAAGGTCCAAAGTCTTTGGGTGTTGGCTGGAATAATAAGTTTTACGAAAAAAAAAGTTTTTGCAAGAAATTACAAAAACTTCCTAGAAAGTAGATATATTCCATCCTAGCATTCAACTTGAATTATCAAAACAAAGAGTGTTTTCCACAGCTTCAATGACAATTTGGACAGAGGACAAGTTTAATTTTGGCAAATACGGCAAAAGTAGATACCTATGGGCTCCATAGAAGGCTACTATCTAACAAGAACTTACTAACTACTACTTCATTTTCTGATTTACCAACTTTTATATGAGTTCATTGCGTCGAGTTAGTAAGACTTAAGCAGTAGAATTTCTACCTAGTGAGTAGGAGTAAACTAGTACTACTACTAGGGGCGTTGAATGTGGTGCAAGGATTTATTTAAACTGGACAAGAAATTACTTCCAAAGAAAGTCACAAGTGACTGAATCTAGCTTTTGGTAGGCAGTTGTTCCGCGTAGATACGTCTACCAATAACCAGCAGTGTGGCTGGCATATCCATCGTACCGAGTTAAGTAAGTACTAAAGTAAGTAGTTTGCTAAAATAACTTTATTTCAGCAGCGAGAAAACATTTACCCTGCAGTAAAAAGGAGGCTTCACTCTCTTCACATTCAGTATATCGTAGTCAAAAGGCAGTAGATCAACTCTGCAGAGAGCGATATTTTCTGACAAGTCTCTATAGTCCTTAAAAAGTGAGGGTGAGTTTTTCTCACTACTTTCTCCACGCGCAACAGTTCATGCTCTACTACTACTACTACTACTACTACTACTACTACTACTTCTACCACTACTACTACTAATATCACTACTACTACTACTACTATCACTAGCTACTACCACATACAGTGCTGTATTCTGCCTGTGCAATATTTGCAATATTATGCGCCCCAGCGGTCTCAATATACTAGAGAAAGTGGGTTTAAACATCCTGAGCATGGTAAAGTTGGAAGGGTGGTGCCCATAAATATAAAACAGTACAGCTAGAGATAAACAGACTTTTCTACAGTAAGTTCAGTCACTTCATCCTCCCTCAGAGAGAGTGAAAAGCTTTTTACTATTGAACTGAGTTTAGGTGTTTACTTGTTTGTATATTGACTGACTGACTGCGGGGAAGTCCATTTCAAGGAGTCCTACTTTTTAACTCAGTATTGCACACTCCATTATATAGTAACTTTGAGACTTTTATCTCAACATGGTTTAGTTTGTTATCCCTTACTACGCGAGCCTAGTGAAATCAAGTGAATTTGGAGCAGATTCCTGGTCCTCGTTGTGCTACTACCTTAATCATGTAGGTAGTGATAAGACGAGGAATGTTTAAAAAATAACCACTTTCTAGATACGTAGTTCTATTGCATTTTAACTCCATGCTGCATGCAATAGAATTCTGAAAGTCTAAAAAGCCGAACCAGAACCGGTGTAATTCAGATCAGAGAATCAAGCGAGAACCTAAACCAACCGAGCTAGAGCTAGTGTCAATACCAACGAAACCAACCAATTGAATGCTAGAGTGAATACGAGGACAATATTGACTTTATCTACGACAAAGTGCGGATGTCGGATGGAAGGGATCTATACGAAATGGACTTCTGTCTGTTTTCTCTTACTCTTCCTTCCTTACTCTTAAATAAAACCCAGACTTCTGTAGTAATAAGTGCTTGTACTAAAAAGTGACTAAAGTCTGCAAAATAAAGGTTTAGTAGAGAGATGTGCGAGCATTAATGCTTGTCTTTGTATGTGTCGTGACTTTTGTGTAGGAATCTTGGGTAGAGAATTGTAGAAATGGCTGGCAGACTAGGTAGGAGAAACTACTTTTCGCCCGTGTTTGAATTCCTCATGGGAAATTTCTTTTTTCTTTTACGTCTCTTCAAATTGCTATCTTGTGTATTTGGAAAGGTTGAAATTTCCAGGAATTTCACTGGATTTTCAGCATCATGTCATAAATTGCTTCTTTATGTTAGTTAGGAAGACACAAACAGATGTCTAGCTGGAGTGTTCATTCAGCCATGTTTGACTAGGTCAATACTGGCTTCCTCCAAATCCAATGAGACTTCTGGCTTTGATCGAAATGGAAATGAAAGTAGAGTACTTCAATTTTAAACCTGTTTAATGGGAAGTATTTAAGGAGCGGAAATACAGAATTTAAGAAAAGTAAAGGGTATATTTCAATTTATTTTTCTCTCTAGTTTAGTTAGAAAAATATTTGGTTTTATCCTTCAGAATTTATGCGGCTAAATTTTGTCTGCAAACAGGCAAGTGATAAAAGTTATTTGAATTGAATTACATAGTGACTGCTTTCTTTGCTCATCATAGTTAGAGATTAGAGACTCAAAGTTGAGGAAATATGTACACTACATTCAATTCTACCTATTCTACTGCAATTTCTCCGCCTGGCTTGTTTGTAACCGTGTACATTCTTCAAAATTGGTTGCAAACTAAGTTTTTTAAACGATTTTATTTTTAAACTAAAACCTGCAGTATAAAAAGCTACCTGAAATCTTAATTTCCATGCAAATATGCATACGTGTAAATTTTCATATTTTCTATTATACGGTTGAAACTTTGCGTGTATCCTCAATTTCTTAAGTCAAAAGTCTGCATTTATTTTACATGTGATCCCGATAAAGCAGCTACCTATGAGACGGTCACAGCAGTGGTTGCATGATTTGACAAACGATCTCAGAATACTCCTTTCGTGCATATGTATTTTGCATACTTATTGTATAAATAAAGCCATGAATGCATAAAATACCGATTTTCGAGAGCCGAGTGAAGAAAAAAGTCTTCTTTGTCTAGCAGTAGTTTTCATAAGTTAAAAATTTCGAGACTGAACATTGGTCCAGAAAAAAGAACTTAGTCATAACGATTCTTGAAGAATAAGTTAACGATAAAGAAGCTAATAACAAGTGCTGTACTCGGTAGCAGTTTGAAACTTGTATTCCAGGGCAAAAAAAACCTATTCATTTTATTTTCAAAAGGCCCAGCAAGGCATTCATCTCCATCTTCGTTGTACTCTGCGTTATTATACAGAGATACTAATACCACTGCACAGCTCAATGTTCCGGAGTTCCAGGCTGCTGTTGTCGTTGCAGATTGTCAAAGGGAAGCTACAAAAAGAGTTTGAAAGTATTATGGCCCCACTTGAAAGATATACGTTTGTTTTGTACTTTAAGTTTATCCGTTTACTTCGACTGGCTTCCCTCGCCGAGCAGATGAATAAGGGCCTGGAGGAGCAAATGCAGCAATTTAGTTGCATAACCAAAAACATAACAATTTAACTGTTACATTATCCAGACCCCTCTTAAAACTTAACTGGCTCAGCCCAACCCAAGACTTTCTTAGATCTTCCTTCTTTTTTACAAACATTTTTCAAACTTGTATAGATGCAACTAACAGAGTAAGTTGGGGTTATCATCTAGAATTTTAAAGAAGTAAACACAAGTAAGTATTTTATTAGTAGTTGAAGTTTCCAGAAACATAAAAATATGTAAAAGTTTGGAAGTCGAGTATGAAGAAATATAAGCAAATAATGTTCAGTTCCTTTTCTCTCAAAATATCCTCACTTACAGTAATAGTTCCTTAATATCTTATTACTTGAGTAAATATCATATCATCCTCTCCTCTTGGCTGCAGAATCCACCCTCTTGAGTATACTATAGTCAGTGTGTGCGTAGCTTAATTGAACTGACTGTTGACTACTACTATATGTGTGTATTTTCAAAACAAACAATTTATCTCTGCAATAAAAGAACCCAGATAATTTCATAAACTTTGGTTTTTTCTGTTCATTTAGTCTCCTTGCTTGATCCCCCGCCTGAAGGATTAGGGCGTATCGTAATTTAATAATTTCCCATTCTATTCCAAGAATATCTATACATTCCCACGAGCTCTGCTCTCTGACACTGACAACTTAACTGGCATCGAGATAATGTGCTTAGACTTGGTTTTCGACTATGTACTGGTACGGTTGATGGTAGGTTTAAGAAATTACAACCGAACCGCAACTTATCTTATCATCTGAAAGTAATGATCTTTATACAATTTATAATATTACTATTACTTCATCCCACCTGTTTACACATTAGATTACGCAGCTCCTGCGTCCTTTACTTGGATGGAAGGAAAGGCAGTGTACGGATGTATGTTTTAAAGATGAAGATAATTTTTCCCTCAAATATTGCGTTCAAGTATTTTTCTTACGTAAGTTTGACCTACTTGGATGATAAGACTTTGACCAAACTCTTATCACAATGTTCCCCCTTATAAGAAAGGTAACCAAACCGAGAAATAAAATTTAAAGTACAAGAAAGGGGAAATTTTCACTCAGAAACCAATAATCGTAAATGTCCACCCTGGCATGTCGTGTAATGGGGAGTAAGGTCAATAGTCAATGCTAAAGTGGTAGTTGGAGGGGGGGGGGGATCACTTGTTCCGGAAACGATACAGGAGCGTCCCTATCCGATTTCCTCATTGGTATTGGTAGTAGATAGGTGAATCAGTTGTCGTTTTCTGGAGTAAAATAGCCACTACGAGTTACTGATAATAGGGAAAGGATCTAATCTGAGGCTAGGATCTACAGAGAGAAGTTAGCTTTTGTACACCTTGTAGTCAATAATGGCCTCTAGTGGTACTTTACTAGGAGATGATAATTGAAGAAGAGACTAGAAGATCAAACGAACAAGGGTTCTGAACATAAATCCATACAATATTCAGTATTTCATAGAAGACACTCCAACCAACCATACATTCTTTGATGCGTACGATGCGTAGCGTGTATATAACACACACTTGAATCAATTGGATGTGAAGGAAGCGCAGTCAGCCAAATACCACTGTCGGACCGTGAGTACTGGTGGGTGGGTCTAATTCTATGCGGACTGTGATCGGGTTTAGTTCATGATGTATTTTCATTTGTAAATCGTTCCAATAATGCGATGGTATTGTATTGGTTATGGTTTGGATTGCTCGATCATCGTATCGCTTCGAACTGTGACTTTACTTTGGTCTCTGTAGAATATACAGAGAAGATCTAGTAAAAGTAAAAGTACGGAGTACCCTACCACTGAACTTGTGGAAGTTTCAAGTGTATTTCAAGAGGTAATTTCCGGTAACGGCCTATCTTCCCTGTAGGATATTGCTTCAGCTCCTCCCCGGAAACACATTTTTCTCACAAAATTACAATAGAAACTTATTGCTTTCAACATTTCCACCACTACTACTGCTGCTACTACTATTCATACAGCTATGAAATCCTCTGGTAAAGTTGTCCACAGCATCCCTGTTCCCTGGAGTGTTGTAAGTTTAGCTTAGATCATAATGGAGCTTAGGGTCTCCTTCTACGGTGTATGTATGATGTAGATCGAATGTGTGGTTCTATATAATGTTTGTGGGAGAAATATAATAATAGAGCATTGGGCTGTCTCAAAAGGGGACAACCAAGGAGATGAGACGAAGTCCTGGGGTCTTCTTTTTAAGAGACACACACGGGGAAACAACTCTTTGAAGTAGGATGAGCTTGGAACGTGTGTACTTTTATTCAAAGAAAGAGTGGACTGAAGTTGAGTAGATTATTATGATCGCCTCCGTAGGCTTAAGATGGTTTGGTCGAACGTTGAACTTACTGACTTTTGAAAGACACTTTAAGTGAATCAAAGAGCTGTGTAAAATGTTTTAGAGTTTTCAAGATTCTTTTGGGGACTTTGTGGGATGATAACAGAAGTGGAAAATCGACTGACAGACATGATCAAATAACTGGGTTGGCTCCGTCTAACATTTATAAAAACGAACACAACTTTGAAACACAGTCATGTAAAATAAATTGTGTACTCCGATTCCACTCTCATTCACGGTTTACTTTTATTAACGGTCATGACCAAAGGCCAAAGGTACTTTATGCACTCGGATTGAAAGTAACTTAAACTTAAACGTGTGTTTATACACTAAGAATTTGACCGATAGGTTGTTTAAAAGTAATGTTAAGCGAATTATTTACTATCGCATCCATTGTTCTTTTAAATAGTTTATAGTTTTCGTATTTACAGAACGTCGAATTGTTAAAGTATTAATCATTTAACCAATGCTTAAAATGAATGATCCTTCAAATATTTCTGCTCCATTTCAAAATTAATAGTCGATTTGTTGATATGTGGTCCTGTTTAGTGTCACCTTGCATGCTTAAAAACTAGTTCTCTGCATCAGCAGCATTTTCTTCACATGGATTATCTTATTAATTCGAATATTCATTCGTCTTACGATTCGATTGACATTGACAAAAAAGCATAAGATTAGTAGTTATAGTTTGTTTGTGCATCCGATTATTCTCTGCATTCTAATTTCCTAACTTAATTTCCTCCACCACATTCACGAGAGGAGGTAGAGTTATTTATTTACTTGTTATATGGATTAATTGGATAGTTTTAACAGTTTATGAGAACTTTAAAAAAATGTCCTATGATGTCTGACGTTGACCATCAAACAAGTTCAGTGCGTCTGTAAAATGTTATTCTTGATGGTTGACTGTATTCCACTTTAGACGTGCTATATAATTATGCTAGTTTGTACAAATTGTTTATGCAAATTCACTGTCAATTACTGTCATCGTGAAGTTGACTGTGCGTAGTATAAAAATAAGTAATAACGGCGCCATTATCTTAATGTTGGTTGCCTTCCTTCCAAATCAATCAGCTTGAGTTATTGTGGCCTACATTATTGACCAGATATAAAATGTTACGGCTGTGTCCAATACTAATGAAATAAATGTTACCACTATTACTACTACTACTTTATTCTATCGGTCTTATATAGACAAAGGACAGAACTCACGCTACGAACTTTATTGAGTGATTCATCTTTGCACTCATTTGTAATGCAATGCCTCTGTAGACATGTCATAAACTTGAAGATATCATTCCAGTTTCTTTCTGAGAATGACTTTATTCCTCATCGTTAAACTTAATGGTAAAGTAAATCTTCCATTCGTAATTCCTGATGTCCAAAAATCTCTAGTAGTAGTAGTAGTCCAATATTAGTGTATTTTCTGCGATTCTGTCTGACTAATCAATTGTTTCTATAATAAAGCTGTCCACGAAGTAATATTTTATGAACGAGTGAGTAATTGCAATTAGCTTGTTAGTGTCCTGTAACAGAGGTTTATGGACAGTTTACTTTATGTGCTCACGGAACGATCATTAAACTGGCGTCTCATGGATAGAAAATTTAATAACTTTTCATCATCTTGTTTATTATTACTTGACCAGTTTCGTCTGTTTGATTAGTTTATCAGTATAAAGTACACAGGACCTTTGGAAAGTGCATTAAGGTTT
>JAQFZX010000625.1:0-50579 GCA_034682405.1 Hydroisotoma schaefferi | reverse complement strand
ATAGAGACAAAAATTCTTTTGCTAGACCGACTGTCCCCCACTACCTTGCCTCTTCTGTAGATCCGTGATGGACACTGTGTATGACTTTATTGTCCTAGTATATATACAATTTTAGTCTTACACACCTTTTCAGAAACATGGGCTGAAGAATATTCGTATAAAAAACGACGTCAGACAACGCAATCTTTCCACAAGCCTGATGTCAATTGTCCCAAGGGACTAAAGTTGTTTTATTATTGCAAAAAATATTTATGAATGTTTCAATACCTTTTCTTACTGATCCCGTTTCGGGTTCTGTGGTATTTCTTCATCCCGGTGTTGGACACATTAGTTCTACACAAGATGAATTATGGAGAGTGTCCTGACTGTCACATCCGGAGAGGAATTGGGTCACACTATCTATCTCTTTAACTCTTGTGAAAGATGATCGAGCTTCTAACGTCTTACTCTCTTCTTCTTCATAGAAATGACACTCTAGGTGTAGTTTCTAACTAGCGTTAGTCTTACAACCAAGTAAAGTGAAATGTTATGACAGGCAAGCAGAGATAGGACTATCGTTGAGAAACAAAGTATTCGCTCCAGCAAACAAGAAGAGTTAAGCAGTAATAGGCTTAGGAGTGAGAAAAGTAAAAATGGAAAGCTGAGAGTTTCGAGAGAAACAATATTTTCTTGGGGAAATGTGCACGAAGAGATGTGACCAACATATAAAAATCTTTCATACTAAAATGCAGCAGAGATTTATTATACTCAGCGATAATAGATATACTATAAAGGTATTATTGCAGAAACATGGATGTTTATACTGTAGAAAACGAAGTTTCAAAACAAAGACGGATACTTTTATCTTCGTCTCAGGCGTTATAAAACTAAGTTACGTATGATATTAAGAAAATATTTCTTTTTGCAGACCCTTTTCTTGGAACCGTTTGCAACTGTGACTGTAGCCATACATTTTATGTTTGGTTTACCAAGACATGTCCGCTATCAGCGTTTACTGTTCCTGTAGACCTGGTTTAGTTTTACTTTGTTCTAACATCAAACTCTGCTGTTAACAAGAACGGACCTGGGAGATTAGGTAGTTTTAATATTGAGAACAACGAAGTTCTTAATAATTCTTTATTTCTAAGAATCAATTTTTATTTCATTTTAAAAGTTTATCCTTCTATTTATCTGATTGCGAAAAGCTTGAAGTTTAATGCTAGCCAAATCAACGTTAAAATAACTTTCCCCAAAAGGTCCGACTTATAAAATACAGGGCAGAAAATCTGCCATTCCCATTACAAATCAGTCTGTAAAATATTGGTTGTACAATCAGTCAGTATCTACTCAGAAGTCTAATATTTTTTACCCACGGCTACGCCAATGTTTGTAAGATCATCATGAATGATCATGAATTGAAACAGAAACATTTGAAGTCGGCTTAGAAAAATTTGAAGATAATACTCACTCAAAAGTCAATGTGTCTATAAACCACTTCTTCTTAAGACTCGCTAGCTAAAGTCACCCAATCTCAGGCTTCAATCCCTTAAGAACCTCTTTATTGAAACCTCAGGATGGAGAGTAAAAGAATGCTCAAGATGAAAGTCAACGAGATGCGATGGGTCGGTTAGTGATGGCTCCAAAGGAAATCTCAAGAATCCAGTCGATGTTTTTCAATGAGGAGGAAATCCAGTGGAAAATGCAATTGAAATAGAATGAAAGAACGCAATGAAATGCAAAGCCTTTGATTATTCCATTCCCATTGCAAGGTTCTTCTGGTTGACTTTAGCCAAAGTCCGTACAAAATACACTACAACTATAGAGGATTTCTTTCTTTCTTGAATTTCCATTCATTCCTTAAACTTGTCAAATATTTGAGGCGTCAGCCTTGTCAAAAAGGGGATAAGTGGAATCTCTTAAGAGATTTATAATCCGAAAGCACCTTCTTAATCTTTCCGTGCGTACAGTACAGTGTAAAAATTTAAAAGAACATTACGAATTCATTCAAGACTTGTACCAATAATTATGGATTAAAGTATAAGTATGTATTAAATTTATGTATAAGTTTATACGAAACTAAAAAGGCTAAAAGTAATACAGTTTTTGACAATCAGTGTGGTCTATTTAAAGTAGAGTATTTGCAATAATTCTAATAATAATAATTTACTTAGTGATACAAAATCATTTCTGAGCCCTATTCAGATAAGTTCAAGACGTTTTTTAAAATTACATTTCAGTTTAGCCTTCCAGGAATCTGATTTTAACTGCTAAAAAGTTCTTTCGTCAACCATTTTCTCTCCATAGGATATTCCATTCTTTGTATTATTATGTTCAGAAATTCAAAAAAACACTGCTTCCTTTCATTCAGTAAGTAGACTATGAGAAGCCCAGCAGGGAATGAGAAGGATTAGGTAAAAATAGATGCATAAAAAGCCACTTTAACTCCTTTCATTTTATTTAAATATATCCGCATGCACATAGCATAAGAGCATAAGAAATTCACAGTAACCAGCAATAACGAAGATGACAATGTACGACCACTTTATTCTCATCTCCTTCCTATGCCGTAATGGACTTTTGCTGCTGCTTCATAACCGTGTCACATTTCCATCCATTCAATCGTATCCCATGCATTGGGAAAAGTGTGGCAATATCCTTTAGAAAAGTAAACTCACACTGAATAACGTAAGCTAACCCACATAACATGTAAAGTAAGTGCATATCAACCAAGTATTACCGTTTGTAAAAAAAAGCTCGGCCCCATAGGAAGAATATTGGGCTTCCGTTATCCGTTATGCAATATTTTACTTTTTACCCACTTTACTTTAAGTAAACCTTGAGGATAAATGCATTACATGCTCCTCTAGTCAAACCTATGGGGACGTGTAAAATAAAAATGTAGTAGTTACAATACATTTTACCCACTTTTTATCCGCAAATTTCATTCGTTCTTGCACAATGCATACGCTCAGCAAGGAGTTGCCGACAAGGACAAAAGGATTGTCTCAGTTGTAGTATCATGAATATAGTTATTTCGCATTACTTATCTTACTATCTGAGAAGGGAACAAAGCTCCCAGATTACTACGCTAGGAAAATGAAATAAGTATGACGTTCTGGGCTGAATTGTATGGATAGAGAGGATTCGAGAAGGTGACAATGACAAAAGCTCTGCAGACCACTTCGCAAGATAAGAATTGGGTTTTTGGGGAGAATGCATTTATCATGGGAATTAGTGAAAACGGAGGAAAACAAATGAAATATTTAATATTGCAATGGTAACATAGTTCTCTTCAGAGGACGCTCACATATTTTTAGAATTATGACGGACGAAATAATATTGCGTTTGAGTACAATTATTGTTTTTGAGGGTTGCCCTGCTGTCTTGTACTAAATTAAGAATTGTACAGTGGCATTTGTATTATAGGTGGGTTTGAAAAACGGTAGACGCATATCCCTTTTGTGCCCTTATCGTCACGTCTTTCTGGCTACTAAACAAGTAGGCGAATATTCAGAAGAGAGATATGATAGATACGTGACATTTATTGTACGAATTTTAACCTTTTTCTGTCTCGCTCTCTTGCTATCTCTTGTGCTAAGTAGGTCGGGGGGACTTCCAGGAAGTTCACGGGAAAGCGATCTCACCGGAAAATAGATTTATGCTGGATTTAGCTTATGCATACATTTAAAGAGGCAGGCTAGATTTTCTGATGAAACCAAGAGGAAACCACACGGAAATTCCATGAAAATTTCTACTCTGGACCCGAATCCGGTATGACTGATATTTGAGGACGGAATAATAGTAGTGTATTTAGTTTTAATGCAATTCATCTGCTATGCACCATCGTCGTAATAATTCTATGGATTATAGCATTTTGCAAAGCCGAATATCTCCTAGCCTGCTGTTAGTAGTACCCCTTTAACTTACACTTTCTGCTGTGGTGTCCATCAGATTCGGTTGGATTTTGAATCAGAATGAACCCACAGTGTAGTACCGTATTTCCCGATTTAATTCCCCTGGGGAATTATTTTTTCAAACTCCGATTGGCCATGGGGAATTAAACCGGGGTGCGGAATTATTCCGGTGTGGGGAATTGTTATTTCAATCGAAGGACCCAGACTTTTTGATAATTTTAGTAGTAATTTTAATTAAAAGTTCCACCAAAAAATACACTTTTTGAACTTTTTTTGCTGAATTTATCTTTTAAAATGAAAAAATTAACCAGCCGTTCCCAGTAATTCATAATTTTAAAACTGCAATTGAGTGAATAAGAATATGCAATTAAACTAAAGAATATGAATCGTTAAATAATAAAATTTCAGTTTAATTATTTTAATGGCAATTTTAAAATACTAGTAATTTTTAGCCCAGTCAATTGGGCTTATGCAGCCACGTAATCCGTCTGACTGTGTACTCGATAACTCTTGAAATAATGACACCACACCGCTAAAATTTTGCATAGGATGTCCAGGCCCGCTGTCTCAGGCTAAGTTCGTACACCAGCCTGATGGGACCACCCGTCAACCTGACTGGCCTGAAGTTTTGAAAAATTATAGACCCTACTTTTGTTCAAAAGTAACAAATAAAATATAACTTTTGGTAAAATCGAAAGTTTTAGGCACCAGTGAGGTTCAAAAACTACGGGTCAGAAATTTCAAAAAATTATACGCGTCTTACTTTTCCTTAAAAGTGTCAATTAACAGATCATTTGTGGTAAAATCAGAAGTTTTAGGCCCCCGGATCAGAAATACTATGTATTATGTGTAGTGTCATCTAATTAGGAAAAGCTATTTATAGTATCTTAAGAAACGGGAGAAGGATAGGGTGTGGGGGCATAGCCCCCCCACATAGGTACAATCTTTTTTTTGCTCCAGGTTATTTATGCGCAGAAAGCTCAATGGACTGGGCTCACATAGCTGCTTGGAGGAGGTTTTTGTTTCCTTAAGTGAATTACAAAAAACATTTTAACGTTTAGTAAAAAAAACGCATTCTCTGCTTTTGCTAATAAATTAATTCGAAATTTTTACTTTAAAAAAAACCCTTCTCAAAATTATTTTAGGTATCTTTTAAAACGGTTAAACATCCTTTGAGAAAGTTAACTTTCAATATCTCTTATTAAAAAAGCTTCAATTTGAGGGATCGGAATTTTTTCCCCATGGGGAATTATTCCGGGGGGGGGGATTATTACTTCAAATGGCCCGGACCCCATGGGAAATTATACCGGGGGGAGAATTAAATCGGGAAATACGGTATTTGCTATCTTAAAATACAGAATATCTTTCCAGTCGGATATTAGCTAAATTAAGCTGCCCCGGTGATATCTTCAAAGCAGACCATACAAGGCCAGAGTTTCGTATCTTCCAGTACAGTGATACGCCCATTTTGCTGGACTTTACGAGGTCCGCTGCTGTCGGTAATAATAGTAGAAAAGCCTGAGAAGATCTTAGTAAATTTTGGACAGAATAGATTGCTGGGTTTAACCCCCAAGATATATTTCATAAGTCGTGATTACAAAATGAGGCTGGATGGCTTAAAGTTAAGAGTGAGAAGACAAATATATCGTTTTAAAGATGCCTTCAGTAGTGTACTAGAGAAGTTCTGGGAGCAAATCCTGTGGAATGAAGGGTTTTAACCCATCTCTAAACCTTCGGTTTATGGAAACACTGACTTATGACACAGGATTTGATGGTTAGAATAACTTCCCTTTGCTACATGCATAGATAAAGATGTATGATGGAAGCTTCTAAGTAAGGTAACCACGTTTCATTTTAAAGGTATTTAGGAAGGTGTGAACCTACACGGAAAATATGAATGAATCCATGTACTTATTCGATACCTCTGCAATGTATATAGCTCTCTAGGTCCTAATCATTCAGCATTCAGCATAGTTCAAGTAACTGAAGCTTAAGATTTGCGAAGGATGAAATTGATGAAGTTGGATGGAATCTTGTGAGAATTGAGGCACATGATGATCCCGATCCTACTGATGCTAATGCCGGTGGGTAATAAAGGTGTGATGAAAGTTTTAAAAATTCTTGAATCTTGATTGAGCATGATTCACATTCTCAAGTCGGATCTCCTAACTTGGAAGATGTTTTTTCTCCCTCAGAACTCCAACCTGAAAAATTAGCCGTGTATTTTGAGAACATGGGTTGTTTACATGCAAAGTAAAGTACTTTTTTATAAGTCCAAGTAAAGTAAACCAACCGAGTTTTTATGATGCGTGTAGGTGAGTTGTGTTGTGTACTTTAATAGACGTAAATGTTAGTTTGCTGCTGCGCTAAGCGTTATTGTGCCTGTAGACTCATGATTCTGTCTCATGAGGATGATGATGATTATTATTATGAACCCTCAAGGGCTAATTCATTTATCTAATCTGGAGAGCAGGCCGTTTCTTTTGTAAAACAGAAATTCTTCAAGTAAAAAGTAGGCGGGTCTCTTGTGATTTTCATGGAGATTAGTTTAAGGGCAGAAAAGTGCATTTATAATAAAATATTAGCCGAGTTTACATGGAAAACCCAGAGACCCATTATCATTATCCTTTATCGTTATTTACCATGCATGTTTGTGTTTATGGTTGCATTGTATTGTATTGCTGTCTTGTGTTTGTGGATGTTAACTCCATGCTTAAGTGTAAGATAGCCTGTGTAGGAGAATTTATTTTTAATTTTAATGTCTAATGAGTGTTGAATGCTCCATAGAAAAACCAACAAACTGCTCATTTAATGAAACAAAAGGTTATAGATACACACACATTGAGCTGAGCTGTTGATTGAGAACACCATTGTAGGCAGTACTTATCTATTGTATTACAATTTTAATACGTTATTATATGAATTTACAAAAGTAGAGAGAAAATTGAATTTAAAATGCACAATATGGAGGAATTTCTAGCTTGAAATGAGTAACGATATATTTGTTTAATAAGCTAGAAAACTTTTAAAATTGGTCAGCGTAAATAAACGGTCAACAACGATGAGATGTGGGTTGAACCTTGAAGGTATTATTGAACTTGAATTACCCATCAAAGAATTAGGCTGGCTTGTTGCTTTTTTAAGATGTTACATTATGATTAGCAAATAAAATGTGAATATCTCACGAAGTTTGGCTCGATTTGACTCATGAATCGGTCGTAAAATATTATAGCTCATTATTAAAGTTCTAAGACGAGGGACACACCTTGCATTGTAAAAATCGTAGGCAGGTGCTATCATTACTGGCTTATACGCTATTTGTATTACTGTAGAGAGTCGCTGCTACAAGAAATGAGAGTTGTATTGCTAACTTTATGTTTATATCAACTTGAATTGATTTGGATTTTCGGACGGTCACTTCCATTTATTTTTACAATCCATATTTATTTTCAGCTACGTGTCTACGGTCAACCGTTCACCGTTTAGTTCAGATATTAATTATTATAAGAGCAAGGCCTCCCGGAAGCCATATTTTTATTGTAGGTTACTGATTTCGTTTACATCTTGCGTTGCATGACTATAAGAAGGGTTTAACATACAAAAATAGTCACGGCATACATGTTTTTTGTCTTTATGTGCTATGTGCTATTATGTACAAAGTCTAAAGAATTTATATATTTTCCGTACATATTATCAATTACTATACAAAGTAACACGAGGCAAAGCAGTATAATAAAAGATCATGCAACAGCAGTAGGATTAACATTCCATGCAGCATTCATTATGCTTTTTTATGCAAGAAAACCTCATAAAGTACACACCAGATACTTATGACATAAGTGCACAATACTCGAGCAATATGATATATGATTCTTTTGGCTTGCTATAATCTATTTTGCTTCTAATCCCACTACTGAAATGAAAGCCCTAATGGCCCAACTGAATGATAAAAAGAGGAAAGATATTTCAAATTTTACATCATCCCATAAGAATTTTTTACGATTTTCAATTTTATTGTCTATATCTAAAAAAAGAAGATGAAGGCTTGTCCCAAAGGGGGTAGACTTTAGGAAAGTTTGGGGTAGACAAAATGTACTGCTTTCTTTACTTTTTCATCCAACTTCCTTTACTGCTGCAGCTTCTGCATCCGTAAACTTTTAAACCCATAAGCACAGCTAAAATTTGCCTTGTTTGAAGTTGTACAAAAAAACTTAGTGACTGCAGGCTGTTAAACCATTTTTACTTTCTTCAGGCTCTCTGAAGTATCACTAAGTCAGACTTTTCATATGAAGAAGCATGTTTAGCCTGACTTGAAAAGGATGATGTATTATTATACGTTAAAGACACACTTTATATTAGGAGCAAGGAGCAGTTTTTATGAAGGTAAAGTAATGGACGAGCTTTTTATTATCATCTACTACAACTCCTTCAAGTTATAAGAATTTTTATACGGACAGACTCACTAAAGCCAGATCCAGAGCTTAAAGTCTTTGACTGCTCTGTTCCTCCTCCGTCTCAAGCTACATATTGAGCTTTGTGTTATTATGATGGGTATTCAAGTTTTATGGGTAAAAGTTAAAATTTGTGGGACATAAATACACTCATTTGTACCATGAGAGGTTGGATTAGAGCTTGCTTGTGGGAAATAATGTCTTCAGTCTTAGTCTATTCAAATGTATCATTAGTTATTGGTCTGGGTAAGGGCTGTGCTAACCCAAATCCTAGTTTATGCTTTGTCCTTCGTCCCCGGTCGTCTCCGTGAGAGAATAAAAAAGGACCGACCCAAGCACTTATCTCTCGTTTGCATGTGTGTGGCTATTATATTACCGGATGATTATGAACCGTCTCTTACCTCATTTTACGCATTAAATCACGACATTTATTATCCAATGTATTCTACCCTTTGAGTAGCATTGCATTGTGTGGATGTGTAATATGTAATTTAAGCTTTAAGGGCTCTTTTAGAGTAAATAATATTGAAGAAAAACTTTTTAGTTAGTGATCATTGAACCTAGAAAAAGGCTTAAGAAATTACAATGTGATGGCAAAAAGCTTGGGAAATTGTTGCTCGTTTTAGCCCAGTCAATTGGGCTTATGTAGCCATGCACTCCGTCCGTCCGTCTGTGTACGGACACGATAACTGTCGAAATAATGACACCACACCGCTACAATTTGGCATAAGGGGTGAAGAGACGAAATAAAAGGCTAAGTTCGTAAACCAGCCCAATCGGACCACCTATTGACCCGTGGGGGTCAAAACGACCCCCGGCCTGAATTTTCGAAAAACATTGTCCAGCTATTTTTGTTCAAAAGTACCAAATAACGTATTACTTTTGGTAAAATACAAAGTTTTAGGTACCGTCGGGGTCAGATGGAGTCGAGAGGGTCAAAAACGGCCAGCCAAAAATTTGTTTCTCTGCTTTTGATCAAAAATACCAAATAACAGACAATGTTTGGTAAAATCCAAAGCTTTAGGTACCTGGATTAAGGAACTAAAAAAAGAACGGAAAGGAAAGGGAGAATCTGGGTTTGGGGGCTGAGCCCCTACATAAGAATAAATGGATGAAGCTGATCAGGTCGGACAGACAATCGTAGCGACTATACCCGACCAAAAACTGACACAGACTTCGATGCGTCAAACGGGCAGAGGTAATATTCTTAAAACAATTGACTGGGCTCACATAGCTGCTTGGAGGAGGTTTTTAGTTTCTAGCTAAAAGTTTTGTAAAGGATGCAATGTAACCTATTGAGTCATTCCTAACAACAGTCATCTGTATCCATATGCTGCCAAGGTGTAGTAGGGTTGGTTCGGTGACCTTAGCAAGTTCCATAGATATCACAGAGGGACTTCAGAGGCAGATAGATGGATAGTCTGACTGAGTTAAGCTAAGCATGCATGGATCGTTTCCAACGTTACGATCCATAATGATGATGTTTGATATTTGCGGCTGTATTCAATAAACTTTGATCAAAGAAATGATCAATCAGCTCCAGAAACTTGGATGACTTTATCCCGACTGCCACCAGTTCCAAGGACGCTTGGTTTACAACATTGAAGACGTGAAGGAAGTATAGTTGAATCATATTTCGGGCTGCTGCACGTCATAAATTTTCAAAGATTATCTGGATTATCCTTTCCCTGTTCTAAATTGACGAAAAGCATACCATATTACGTTCGGGGTTGCTTTGCTTTGCTATTAACTTTGGACTCACTTCCCAGACATGTTTGCAAAATTTACAAGCTCAATGTTCATAAGGAGTATTCATACAACGGCTCCAAGAATGGCTGCAGGTTTTAAATCGACATTATTTAAAATATAAGTAATGCAAAATTGTATGTTTAATTAAAGGATTGTATATAGTTTCATTACAATTGCCGTCTTTTGGTTTGAAGGGGGCAGCTTGAAGATGTGGAAGTCTGTATCTCTGTTCGGAGTTTTGCCAGCTGTAGCTGTCTTGAGTGTTATCATAATGAGAGAGCATTTTTCACACCATTGTATTGACCGTCCTCCTTTTGTCAAGTATGATTATTTGCGAGTTCGTAACAAGGTAAATGTTGCATTATTTCTAATGTTTCTACCACCAGTTTTATAGGCCACTATCATTGTGAACTATTATCGAGTTACTATTTATTTACAGCGCTTCCCATGGGGAGATGGAAATAAGACACTATTCCACAATCCTGATGTCAATCCTCTGCCAGATGGATATGAAGACGAGCTCGAAGATTGAGGGGAAAAAAGTCAAAGTCAAGTAAAGTCGTTTGTCGGAAATCAAAACTCAAGACCATATACACTATTGGATTCTATGATTACAACAAACCAATCTACATCATTAATCTAAAAAAAATTCAAAACTTTGATCAAACTTTGAATGCTGTGATTGAAATATTTAACACTTTATTAAATCGTAGCAATACCTTTTCAACATCATAAAAGTAGTGTTAGTAGTGTTGTATTCATTAGTCCTTCAAAGTCCCCACCTAAGGTTTAGCATACGATATCCAATACAGCAGTAAGTTTTGTACTCGCATATAAATCATGCAAAAATTTTCCACAGCATGTGGCAGTGGCTTTAGATAAATACCAGTAATTATAAAACCACCAAAGTAACCACCGCTGCGCTGTTAGCAGAGACAATGGAAAGCCGATAATTCGTGTAATTCCCCTTATTTACTTGCTCTTGATCTTAAATGAAAAAAATACTCGTCGCATGTCCATCCACGATCTCAATCTCAAACAAGCAAGATTAGGAATTTCGCTCTCGCATCTGATAATCTACCTTTCCTACCTACAGTGCTACAGTATTGGGAGTAGAGCAAACCCATCTAAAAACCTTCATTCCCATTCCAAAATACAGCAAGTTGGCAGGCAGGGATCAAATTCTGAAACCCACTAACTAAATTAAAAAGCTTTGTTAGTCTTATGTCGTAGGTAGACGGATTGTATAATTTCTTTGGCGATGGAATGTCACTCTTTCCGAGAAGCCTATTTATCCTCATCAAAGGAAATCAACTACTCTACTAAACCGCTATTAGCCAACTTACAACAAACAACGAGCCTGTAGAGGCAACTTCTGCTCTTTACATTACATCATTTCAGCACATATCATCGCATAACCCTTGGCCACCGCAAGAACATCTGAGGAATTTTAATACACCTCATTTATAAGCTAAGCAGCAGCGGTATCAAATGGACAAAAAACAACAAACACATTCCGTTAAGCCTTTTATCTGCTCCTAAAAAAATTCGACTGGGCTTACTCCATACATTACGTACCAAAAGACTGGGAGTTAAGTTACTTACGGTAGTTCTACTTCTAACCCTGATGAAACAGTTCAAATCTTATGAAGAGCTACACTACTTTGCTTAACCTGGCCAAAAGTTTTTAGGCTTGAAAGCAACCAAGCATCTCATGTTTCACTTACCGATTCTTTATTCTACAAGGTTAACCTTGTTAAATTACCAAAATTAATCAGGCAGCTTTAGTTTTTAGGCGAAAAAAGCTGCATTAAATATGTACCATGCACGCTGCTGCTTATATTTTTTTTGTTAGGTATGCTGTTTCTTTAATGATAAATATTTATTCCCTACTGGCCAAGCCAATTGTGCTGGTTGACTAAAACGCTCAAAACAACCTTTTCTTTATGTCACACACAAGTACAATAGCTGAAAGCTTGTATTTTAAATTCCAACCCTCCTCCTGTCTTCTCCAACCTTCTACTTCTTTTACATCTTTTATTTCATTTTATTCTAAATTCATCAAAATCAGCCTCGCTCTCTGAACTTGAAAAGGTAAACATCGTATTTATCATGTCAGAGGAAAGACTAGGCTAAGATACTCAGCTTTTGATAGGTAAAATCCAAGTTAAGCACCTACTCAAGTACTTTCAAATACAAACAATGACTTTGCCCTCCTTCCTTCCTCATCTTTCATATATTAGATAATGCGTAAGGGTTCTGTTAAACGAAGCTTATTTCACTATTATATTCTACATCCAAATATTGAATTGAATGCACAACAGGGCAGGGAAATGTGGTCTTCGCAGCAGTCTACACATTGGGCAATTGATTTTGAATGGTGAGCCTTTTGTTGCTGAAGATTAAATGAATTACTGCACCTTGGCATGTATAGCTTATAGTCAAGAACATCTTAGAAGCCTGTATTTTAATATCCTATAAAATATCCTGGTGCTTCCAGGACTAGGATATTTGTGTGATATTCTTCCTTTGGATATTTGAGGTATGCTTCGTAGCATTTGCGGTGGTGGTGGTGACCTAGAGCCTTGAATTTTACTGCAAAGGACTTTTCTCTTGAAAAATGAGAAGAATAGAAAGGCAACAACCCGTGAAACATTTAGGGTTCCCCTTGTCCACATTAAATTAAATGTAACACCAAACCAACACCACCACAGCCAACTAACCCACAAAACTTGACTTGGGTTCTCGGACCAATAAGAAGCAAAACTAACGGAAATTCCAGCATCAATACTCGACCAATAGACCATGCTAATAATATGTGCTGAGAGAGTGAAACCAAACTAGGTGAGCAGAGACCAAGCAAATCGTATAAAAAGTCCTACGATTTGAGCGTAAAGTAAGGTTCCTCTAAAGTCAATAAGTATTTTCAAAGAACCAAATTCGATGGAGCCGTGGGTCACTTGAAACTTGAAACGGGAACAACAAAAGGAAACATTCTCCTTTTACTCACAAATATTCCACATTTCTTGACGAAAGATGGATAAAACATTGAGATCCTGTGTGAAGTAAGGTGATTGCTTGCACATAAACCTTCAGAATTTTCCAAGCTCTGAAAGAGGACGGCTGGAGAAGGTCTTGGGTTTCTTAAAGAATGGTTTCAGCTTCAAGTGCTCTAGAATTGTTCTTAGTTTAGTGGTACTGTATACTACTACTAACTACTGGGCAATGAAAGAGAGTTCTATGTTTTGGTATTTCTACTATTATTACTGCTATTGTATAATAAAGAGCCAAACAAATGGTCAGTATGTGAGACGATAACTATAACAAATAAGTGGTCGTACCGAGTTCCATAAACAATAAACATAAAGTCAAGTACCCTTCGTCAGCTTGGGTACCTACTTTTTCCCATGCTTTATCATATCCTACAAGAATCTAATATGCACTTGAAGTTGTTACATTAACATTGGGTTCCTCTCTGGTCAATTGGGAAATCGGATGAGTTGAAGGACGCTGTATTAGTCCATAAGCTACTGAAAACTTGAGGGTAAGTAAGGAAGAATGCAGAAAATCGTTATTATGAAATATTAATTAAAACTCGCAATTGGTTTTAGTATTGAGTATAGGGTAATAAGCTTGATTGTGTGGACGTTATGTTAATTAACACATTACGTACGTTATAATTTAAAATATAAATAAACCATTTTAAAAAATTGAACCAATGATTAGCCATACAAACTGCGATCACAACTGCACGAATAATTTTCAACAGTTTATTTTAAATAGCCAAGGCTTAAATCAATTTTCAATGCCCTGAACATTTAATTTCTTATGAAAAGGTACCCAAGGCCCACAGTAATTTTCTAACATCTTATGGAAATGCATAAAGTGCACCAGTTTAAGTCAACCAGTAATATTATTGAAATTGTAACCCTCTTCCAGCTTATTAAGTTTCAGTTACAAGTTCGACATGCTTCTTTCTGTCTGGTAATATGTACATGAATCCCTTTGAGTTTACCACTGGATAAGTAGGCTTGGGAGAATGTGGTAATCTGAGGAAATCTTGTGGAGCAGAAAATGGTTATGCCTCATCGATTTTGTGACAATTTTCTCACAGTTCACCCTTCCCAAAGGAATTGAACGGAAGGGACTTTTTCAAATAAAAAATCATAACAGTCGCATTCACATAAGAAAACGTACTAAAGGCTAAAAAACCTCCTCCTAACAGCTATGTTAACCCAGTCAATTGCTATACCCACTGCGCTGCTTATCACAGCCTTTATCTTTCACTACTGACTTCTTGTACATTATTCATTATTAGTCATTTTTTAATTGCTAACAAAAGTAAGAAGGTTCAGTTCGGAAATTTCGGGGTGCTTTTAAACCTTTGTAGTACACCTGGCTTTCCCAAAAATAATTTGCTCTTCGTAAGTGTCCAACAAATGTAAACTTTTTTTTTCACCCGATCGGACCCATTTGTCCAAGATTTTTGGACACTCAAAAAATCTTGCATTTGTCCCCCACAGGTACCTGAAACTTCGAATTTTCCCAAAAATAATCTGTTGTTATTCGTTACTTTTAAACAAAAGTGAGATCCATAATTTTTTGAACTTTCGTTTGACCCTACATTTAACTAATCCAGCGGCTTAGAAGTTTACCGGGTACAAAGCAGAAGTAACAAAAAAAGGGTTCGAAACTATGCTAAAAAGGTAACCTAAAAACGATTAAACTTTAATTGCTCGGAAGTTAATTACTTTAGGCAGTAAACATTAGTACGGCGGTAGTAAGAAGAGTAATTCCAACAGTTTGAGACTATTTTCGTAAACATCCGTCTACGTTTTAATTACAAACCTTTGGGACAAAGAGACGGAGACGGATCTTAAGTAAAAGGGATATGGAAGAGCCTGCTGCAAGTGCAAAATACATTCAATACTCAATTCCATAAGGAAAGTACGAAATTGTGTAATCTGCTCTCGTCCACTTCTATTTCTATAGGTTAATCCACCCTCGAGTAGAAAAGTAGCTAAATGTAAACAGATAATGGATTTTAAACTGTTAAATAAACACGCACGCAAAAAATCCATGAATTCATTCGAAACACCAGGGGCCTAGCACTACGACGAACATGTGCTACTAATACTTAGGACCTTAGGTTTCGTTACGTAGTAAAAACTTTTAAAGTAAGGTCAGAGTTTGATTGAACTGACGGGGTTGGGCAGCTTGAGTGCAAAACGAATAATTAATCTTCCATACGACACGACTCCTATAAGCAACTGGAACGTTACTTAATTATTCAATCAACCAGCTTACCTTAAACCTGTACAAATCAGGTATGAAGCATTACTAATTCTACTCTAGTACTTTATTATGCTAAATCTAGATTGTCCTCTCACCGGCCCAGACAGCCTGCTACTGAATAATTTGGTATGACCTGAAAAAGGTGGGATCGGATTTAGCAACATCGCTGAATGGGATATCTAGTTGCAAAATTGTCTAGGCAAGCTTTCATTTCCTCCTTATCGGCGATTGTTTAGTTCTTGTTAATATGATAACCCCCAACTGTATGTAATGCCATCTTGATCACCGTAGTATAGTGAGAAGTACCGAACATAAGTGTCAAAAAGGTTTCAATAAGAAATTACTACTTCTAGTTTCTAGAAAGCCTAAGTCAACCCTCAACCAAGCCGGTTTGGTGGTATCAAAGGAAAGTCAGGGAGGGTGCCAATGAAAATGAGATACCAACAACCCAAGCTTAAGCACCATTTATGTCTTTAATAATTGAAGAATAATGGAAGATATTTGAAGTCTGGAGTCGCCTGGCTTTCTAGAGCTTAACTTTCTTACTGTTCTAGCGTAGTATACAATTATAAATTAGCCTCTAGTCTAATCTACCATAGTTATGTCAGAAAAGCTAGGCCTTCAGTACGAGTGGCAGTGGCAATACCACATTTTCAGTCTCCTATTCCTAAGAAGCCTTGAAATAAGGAAAAGTCCACAAATATAGCAAAATTCTGCGTACATGTGCAACTGCAAGTATGTGTCAATGTACGGTTCGATAGAAGAGACCAGGAATTACTTTTATGATAGCTCACGTTAACTGCACCAGCCTCAAGGAATCAAAGTGAAGGAGGAAAGTACATAAACTACGAGATGGTTAAAAGATCCTTGTCAAAGCAACTGAAGACGACGGGATTTTTATTTTATCCTTCGATATAAATGAACTCCTACGTTTAGGAAAGAAGTGGGAGAGGTCAACTTTTCCGGAAAGATATAAAACGACGGACACCACCCAGACTTTTATAGTTAACCCAAGCCCCCTGCTGTAGTTTCCTATGCTTTATTCCCTCTGCATGTCCATGGATGACGGCAAGTGAAGCTTTAACGATGTGCCGTTTGGGTCATAACATTCACCCAACTCATTTGTTCTTCAAATTGTGCAGAAAGTATGAGGCAATTTATTTTTGTCTTGGTCAACTTAATCTTGACCTTGTGGTGTTGTCAGAGCTTTCATAGTTTTTAGGACTTTGACGTAAATCCTCCTAAAACCTAACAGCGGAAATGCTGAAATTCGGTAAAAAGAGTTTATACAAGTCGTAGTTCTCATAAATCTTTATTTTTATTTGCTCAAAGACCTACTAACCTAAGCTAACGATTTGGATTTTATATTAAATTGAATTTGGCTTGCATAACATTTTCAATTTGTTTGCAGCCGGTGTGTAATAAATTTTCTAGTGGTCAATACATATGCAGTATTTATTAATGAATTGGATATAGTGGCGACAAGAGCTTTCACTAAATCCTCTCGGAAATAAAAAACGTAGCTCATATTAGCTTGCCATGCCAAGTTAAAGTTGAAATGAGCCCCTCGTAGATGTGTAATAAGGTGCTCATTAAATCGCTGATTTACAAGCCAAACTCTATTGCAATATGTAATTAATTGATGGCAAACATAAGACTATGGTCGAAACAACCCTGTTGTAATTTCTATTTGCTTTGTATCATATCACAGTATTCCGTAAATGCCTGAAAAATGCATGAAAAGCCAACCAATAATCTAAGACCAAGCCCACCAAGATTGTAAAGTCTTTGCAAATCATCCCGCAGAATCTTACTACCGAAGATTCGTACATTATTTTCAATGTTTATTGGCAGTAAGAAAGCGTTAGTCATCACTGTGCAATAATTTGCAACAGCAGGGTTTCATAATAGGCAGGTGAAATACAAAGAGACAGTATTGCTAGCAAAGCAGTAAAGCAAGGTTTTAAAGTAATAAGAATAATAATGATTATCATATCGTCGCATGCATCACGGGGAATAATAAAATAATACTGGGTTATCCCGCATAATAACTAATCTAGCGTTCACACAAAGGAATTCATATTATTATTATAGGGTAACAGAAACAATACTATATGCTAGCAGCTAATAGCAGCAAGTTGCATAATGATAATTCTTATCTACCCGGCCAACAAGCTAATAAGTCTTTGCAGTTTATTTGCATAAAAAATTCGACGGCATAGAAGCTAACGGTCACTCACTTGTGATTTTAATACCGCACTAGTCTCTCTCTCTGCAATAAATAATAATAATAATAATGTATGTGCGCTAACGTTCTTATACACTTTATTATTTCCTACCTCTTGCACACTGCTTGCATTAAATTGGTTGTGGAGTTTGAAATAAAGAAGATATAGCTAGGAGATGAGTTGTAAGTTGTAGGTTTTTTCATACAGGCAAATTAGCAGGTTGGGACTTTATAGGAGGGATTTTTCCCCAATTACAATAATGAGTTGGTTAATGACTCCAGTTTGTTTTGTTTTTATACCCAATATCACAACGTACTATATATCTGAGTGCTACTCTTGCGACTGCGAGCTAATCATTCCTCGGTATTTGGCAGTTGGAGGATTGCCTTCATTATTTTCTACAGTAACAATAAATTAATGTTTAGAATAATGATTCAACTACTACTTTAACTACTGAACGGAGAGGTTTTTTTAGTTGTACCCACCTATAGCAGCCTTACCCGATACTACTGTATAGTTTAGCAACTTGAAAGACTGAAGTATAAACAGTGTTGGATAGGCAGGTAGTAGTGCATTGCTGAAGCCAGCTAACTTTCCTTTCAGGTTTAATTTAGATAATAAAATATGCAGTCAGCATAACCATGTGTCGTTGTTTAGAGTTTAATTTGCTATTAGATGAGCTAAAACAATCCACGATTTTGGTAGGCGATGCTCTTTGCTAAGTCTAAATAAACACAGTTTGAGAATTTTGTTGATTTTTACGGTCTGTTAAGTAAAATGAAAGGAAATAGATAGCTAGTTGTCGAGTCAAGGGGTCAGGTATAAAGATTGATGCTTATTTATTTGTAATTAAACTTAAATTGACCATTGTGTGAAGGAGATGCTAATAATTTATTAAGAGTAAAATGTTTGGAAAAGTTTTTCATTTATTAAATCTTAGAAAATAAGTGTGTGAAATTGTGCACTGTACTGTCACTGCATTATTTCACAGGTTTGTGATAAATGACACCATCAAATCAAATCTTGTCGTAACATTATATCGGTATTGGTAGTGTTATCAATATCATGCATCATTCAAAATAAATATTTGACATGCACATTTCCTACACATTCCCCTAAATTCTGTAATTTGTTGTAGGCTTTTGGCAAGGCAAGGATTGGACCTAATTCGGTCATCGTGCACTTCAATAAGGTTATAACAATATTGACGAGCAGAGATAATCTGGTCATGAGAAAGGCTTAATTCTGCAGAATAATAAGTTGCTTTCCTCCACTGTGTACGTTGATATAAGCATGCAAGTAAACGAAGGGACGTTGCTTGTCATCAAGTTTTAAAGGTTTGAACGGCAGTTGCTGCTGGATGGTTAGTGCTCAATATGACAATTGGCCAAGGATCAGTCGAATTAGTTTTTAGTAGCAGTGTAAACGCAGATCTTATGGAAGAGCATATGTAGCTTATCAAACAGTATGTATGGTATTACATACTGTACCTTTCGTACATACGTGAATAGCGACCTCAGAAAAGAGGACTAAGTCTTGAAATTTCACTATATCCGTATAATATTGGTAGGAAGGATCCAAGTAAAAGTGATTAGATTTAACTGTAACGATTATGATTATGATCTGAAAACTACTAGAAATGAAATATTTGGATTGCCGAGGAACCTGTAATAATAGTCTCTCTAGTAATATTAGTATTACATAGATCGTACTAACTGGTACGCTCCTATATACTACACCAGGAGTTGAATTGTGGTCCAATTTCCTCATCTCGATTCCGTTTAATGTAGTTCATAGTATTACCAAACGAATTGGCACTACTGACTTAATATTCCATTTTATTTTGTACTTTAGAAGTTTTATGAAATTCGATAAATCTATTATTCATATTTTAACGTATCAAATTAAAGTAGACGGACGGTCAGGAAAACCGAAGCTTCTCAGAACAAAACAAACATAACCTTTACTTTATTGTTTCAAAGATTGGTCATCTCGAAAAACTTCGTCCGTATTTATTTTGAGACTTAGAGAAGCCCACTTGGTGGTAATCTACCAAACTTGAAGGTTGTAGACTCAAACTGCGTAGCATAATTGGAATTTGTCACTGTCATTATAATAAGATTAAAGTCAATGCTCGTCTCCCACTCCCTTGGCCCATCACCCTGTCATATCACATTTTACATAAATGACTGCAGTTGACATTCACACCCGACAGGTCATCTAAATAAATCCTTCGTCTCACAAGTGCACGCATGTAGCTAGACAAGTCCGCAGTCTAAATCGAAACTATCCTACAATCCAGTTAGTACTGTCAACTAAAACCACTACCACCAGAATCAAAGTCAAACTAAAACCTAATTTGATAAGGTATGATATAAATACGTGATCAAATAAGGTTACGCTGACCCCAAATATTTATCCGCATGGTTGCCTCTTCAATATTTATGATTATTTATATCCCGTCACTGAGTATGACTGCGTACGGAATATCAATAAAAAAAATTCTGTTTACCGACTGCGTTTGGGTTTTTAAGCCGTTCTTCCTTAGTATTCTGAGTATTCTCCGTATGATAACTCATAACCCAAGCACCCTTCATTGACATCCATATCTTGCAAAGATGGTAAAAAATAAGCAAGGTTGAAGATAGTAAGAATCTACTGAGTGAAGTCTAAACGGGGAAAATGCATAAGCAAGCTATATCACTATTGTTAAAAATCTCTGGCTTGACTCGATGGAACGAACCCTTTGTTTATTAGGACGGACAACCGTAAAAAGGCAGTAAATCAAATTTTTATCCTCAAGAATTTGATTTAGCTCCCCTTGTACATAAAATTACTGAGATGTAGCTGATGATACTTTCTTCGAATTCCTTGAAAAACCCAATGTCACCTTATAAGGCATATGCTTAACTGGCAATAAAAGAGTTTTCTAGTAATCTACATAAAACTCACGAATTCTTAATCACCTAATGTAGCATCCTATCCTCCGTTCTCATTTCTCGGTCGTTATAATTTTTCATTTAAGCTCTGTGCTCGTAATCATATACATTTATCGCCGACTTACTTGACACTTTGATTAATTTATTTCTCGACCTAATTTCCTTCATTCCGCAACTTGTGAATTTAACCTGATTTTATTCAACACACTAGCGCACTGACTGCTGCTGCACTTGCAAAGTTGTAGGATTAAGATTAGGGTTAGTTAGCACGGATGACGATAACAGTAGTGAAACAAGCAAGAGGGAATAAAAACAAAGTGGACATTCAAGCCACCCAAGGAGAATCTCATGTCTTAACTGTCATGTAGTTAATATCAGTCAATCAAGATTGCTCAGATGGCAGATTGACTCCATCTCAACCATTTACATTGCAGTAAACTAACTACGCCTATACCTATCGAACAGGTCATCTTTAATCAAATCTTTTTCAGCCACCAGTAGGTCGTCGCTTATCCTGTAGAAATTAATTTATCCGTCCCTTGGTCGGCTCACCGGACAATGTATGCACCTAAATTAAAGACACCATCCGCATCAGTTGCACTATCCGCTGAGACAGTTGAAAGTAGTCGGTGAGGGACAATCATCAAGATAGGGAATAATGCTCATTTGAATTTTTTTTATCTCTCCATCCCTTTTCGGAATACTAAATGAGGTTCCCTTTGAATAATTACGTTTACATGTAGGCTCACTCTCAAGGGTTTATTGCGATCAATTGTTGAAATCAACCAAGGATAAAATTAAACTGACCAGATCAGTTCAACTGAATTCAGTTGAATCATTAATGGAGTAACTGCTGCAATATTGCTGCAGATATGGATGTATGTTGTGTCGACATCTCCATACCACTCTATCAAATCAACACAAGACCGTGCCAGGGAGACAGCAGGATCATAATGATAAAGAAACGGGCTAAAGAATCGTGTATGGAGTGTATAATATAAATACAATACCTTTGGTATATATAGACGAGGCAAAATGATGTTGGTTAAAGTAAGTTAAGCGATGGAAATATAACAGCTCACAATTTCTCGGTGGTATCTAGCAGCCAACCAAACGAAACCAAGTCTCAAGATAGGGTCATTTAATTTAATTCAAATCAACTCAATTGAATTCAACTTTCCGGATGAAAGATAAGAGAAAGAGGGAGAGAGTAGGCAGTGGCAATGTAATGCAATTCAATACAATGGTAACCTTAACCAAATAGAGGACGCAATTCCATGGAATGATGATGATGTGAAGCAATATGTATTTTATAGGCTCCTTATTCTCATTACTATTTTACAAAGTCCAAACTTCACCGACAGACAGAAATAAGGAAAGGACCAGCAAGACATCCATACCTAACACGAAGACTGAAATCGAAATACGGATATTATAGCACTTACCAAAACCTAAAACAGGACCAGACCTAGAGAGGAAGACCACAAACAAATAGAAATAAGAATCCTTTCAAGTTTCCAGTTTCAATATGACGACATTCCTCCTCCAGGAGTTTTGGCTGTTATCTGAGCAAGTAATCAAATCGAGGGACCATTTCGTCCACTTCTTCTGTGAATGTGTCAATTTATTCACGGCAGCGATAAAATATTACTCATTTAGCTGGCAAGGGGAAGGCCAATATAGTGTGAATAAAGGCAGCCTTCTGGTTTCGAAAGTAGATTTTGATTCGCTTACAAAGAACCAAGAGAGTTGGAAATAGTTGGTCAAGTGGAAATGTATATTTTTTCTCTCTTATTCATTAAGTTCAATAAATTAATGTACTTCTTGTGTATGGCAAATGAAGGTAAAAATTCCTTTAAATAAAAGTAGTCACTTAATGGATATGAAAAGTATTGCAGAAGTAGGAATTGGTATTAGTTGCTTTTTTATTCATGATATATATGGCTTTCCATATGCAACATGGAACTTTGTGGTAAACCTTTTCTTTACGTTCGTTAGTTTTTTTTAGCTTGAAGAATCTTCTTATTCCATCTATACGCATTCATTCATGCACCTTTGACTACTCTCTAAGGCATTCTTGCAATTTCTTGATCACTTTAAGAAAATAATTTACTGGACTGATGGGCACATAAAGTTTCGGATTTCCCATGCAAAACAGTTACATTTCATGATTACTGTCAGAAACTGCGTGATTCCCACGAACAAGCCAAGCTAACCTTAAGGCATGGGATAAGCGAGCTTTGCATTTACCTGCTTACTTTTTACTTTACTTAAAAAGCTTCGTCTTTCATGCTTAATTTGAATACAACATAAAAGCAGCAACAAGAGAGTTTTGAAAGGTGATATAAATCCTAGGGTTAACTCCAACTGCACTGTCTTTTTCCAAGACTAGACTACAACAAGCAAGCAAAGTGAGGTTTAACCAAAATATAAAAACTAAGCATCCGTCAATGACTATTTTTCTTGTTTCGATTAAAATTTAAAATAGTTGATTCTAAGCCTCAGCCTCAGCATAGAAAAAGGAACGGCTCTTCATGACTTTTCTGTTTTTATTGCACGAGTAACGTACTACGTTAGCGTGTATAAATGCTTGGTTTCTTCATAAGTTATGCGTACACATTTAGAGGTTGGTTATCGTCTGTTTAGCTGTACAAGTTGTCATGAAATGCATGAAAGTAATGATGCTTTCGAGGTCGGTGGTATGACTATGGCTGGTTCAATTTTTAACGACTTTGCTCTGCCTTGCACTGCAGTCGCAGTGCATAAAGGGTTAAACTTGATTACGGATTTTATGTGTGTTTAATGCTGGGTGTAAATGACAGGATCAAACTGAAAAGTAACAGTATCCGTATGCCCGACTCACAGCTTCTGCTATTATAGTTCTGCTTTGATATTTTCTGCTGCTGCTCACATAAATATTAATGAAAAGTGACTAACACGAAGAACTCGACCTGATCTGATAGCCACTTGACTCATTCATTGAGCACCTTTATTAACGAAGTAGGAGGATTAAAGTACATAAAAATAAAGTTTGATAAAAGCCGACGACTGACTGATCCTTGTCTCCTCGTTTGTCTCCAATCTCAAACGGCCATATAAACCAGTTTTTGAGCTTAGCAAAGCATTGGGTGGGACTTGAGTCAAGAAAAACTTGCCAATGAAACATTCACTTCTATTTGCAATAGATTGAACTTGATAGTGTAATAATAAACAATTAATTGTAAATAAAACCTGATTTTACGCCTTCGCGTAGACGGAAAGAACAACTTGATGCAATGCTAATCTTTAGATTTTAATAAAAAGGGATCGTCAGTAGGCAGATTCAATTACTATTACTAATTTTTTTATGTTTCCTTTTATAGAATTTAGTGTCATTTAGTTTGGTTTTTTAAAAGGGGAAGAGAAAAGTAGTTTTTGTTTGACAGGAAATGTTGCACCTAGTCTACATAGTTGTAGAGTACCGTAAAGTCGCGTTAATTTAGCCGCATACTATCCTAGGCATGTTAAATAGGGGTATCCCTCCAATGTTAACGATGTTTCAAAGTATATTGTTTCCTTAGATTAACCGCGGCTATATGTCGCGACTTTATGTTTAGTTTCAAAGTAACTTTACCTAACTTAAGAGCATTTCCTTAAAATGAAGTGTTGATTAACTGGAGAGGTATACAGGAAAAGCATTAATATACTTTTTAAACCCAACCCAGAGGGTTCCGACATTTTTGGACGCATGTGATGGCTAACTTTTAAGTGTCTTTGACGTTGAATTGAATTTGAGCTATTGAATTACCGTACTTCCCGTTTTCATTCCCCGGGGCTTTATTATTTCAAAGGAAAAATTGGAAATTCTAATCCAAGGCATATTCCATCATATTGCCGGTGGTGGCCGTATCATAAACTTTCCATTTTTATAGAATACTTTAAATCCCGTTCTAGATCAATTTTTAAGTTAAAGTTATGACCTATGATCTTTGTGAATGAAAATTACTTAGTATTATAATTATGCTAGCATGTAGTTAATTTAATTATTCAAACAGTACATCGTTCTAAGTGGTAACAAAGCCGTAAAATAAATGTAATATTAACTCATTTACAAATAATTTGTCTGATAATTCCTTCCTGCATGTTTTTTAAAAATTAATTCATAAAAAACTTCTGCAAAACAAAATCACAGCCACATTTTACGATTTCAATAAAAAATAATAATAAAATGCGGATGCAGTATTTAATGTACAAAAAATCGATTAACTATCCCTTGCTTGCCCTAACTTAACTTTCTTCATTGAAATAAAACACTGGATGCCCTTTTTCATAACTGATTAATTGATTATATATAATATTTTTGATTAATATATCTTCCTCATACAAGATTCCAGCAAACCAAAACCACGCCCACTACAGCTTATTTACTATACAAGTTTTCAAAATGGGTCGAGTACGGAAGCAATTTTCTGTCTTTTTAATACTTTTCGTTTGAGTCGTGTCATAAAAATTTCGTTTTTCACATCTCTCCATCCAGATTAGGAAAAAATTGGGAATTTTTATTTTTGAAACATTTATTTTATTTCATTTTAAGGAAAAGAACTTGACATGGATTACTCAGGAAGAGAGGAAGAGACACTTAGGATAACTTAAAGTTACCAGTTTTTCATAGCTAATGTAAATATATAAAATATATATGGCTTTCATAGTTAACGAAACATATTGTGTTTGATTGAAAGTTTACTGACACTTGTCAGTCACAGAAAAGAATCAAGAACTTTTAACAATGTGCTTGATTTGCTAATTTAGAAGAGGTTGCCTCATTAGGTCATTGAAACTGACGTTAATTAGATCCATGTTTTGCTTTTTCTACAGCTAAGTTGTCACCATTTAAAACGAACACGGAGTATAATTACATTTAATTCATCGAAGGTAATACCAAGTCTCGAAGCAAAGGGGCACACAAACTGCTTTAAATAAAGTAAAGCTGATTAAAGCGTGTCCCTTGCTTCGCCCAACAGAGCTGTTTCTGTCAGGAAAGCCAACTTGTGAGCCTACTGACATGGTGCTGGGACCGTGACAGTTCCACTCAAGTTGAAATACAAATGGCAAAGTTTGAATGTGAAAAGTTGCATCTTATTTGCTCCCAGTCCTGACCTGACTCGTCCTTGACCACATTAAACATGACCGGGGAGACCGTTCCTTGCCGGGAACATTGTGGAATAAGGAAGAAGTCAAATCTGAGGAAGTAAAGCAAGGAGAATTGCTATTATTCAGTGCACTTATTCCTGTCCTGAACTGAACGTGTGGAATTTTAATAATGAAAAAGGTACAGCTATTTTATTTTTAATAACTAACCTCTCCGGACAAGTAATTCTGTCATCAACAACTGTACCCGATCGTATCACAAAGTTCAACTGACCTTGTCCGACACCATCACGGTAGAACATTATTCTAAAGTTGAACGAAAGTATTATTAGATTCCTGCATTATTTTATTAGTGTTATTAATAAATCCTTACCACCGGGCAGGCAGCTTTCCGCTATTGTATTGAGAAGATGCTTTCCTTTTCATCTACAGAACCTCAGAACAGTTATAAGAATGCTATATAATCTCCTGTAAGTTGTAACAGGTTGATACAAACGGCATGGACTTTTTGTCTCTGTCTGCCATCTAAGGAAGGATAATAATATGCTATTGGCAAACATACAGATTTAGGGAGCTGAAACACATCTTTCCTAATCAGTAACTTAGGATTTCTAAAGTTACCTAATGAGTTGATACCATGTTTCAAACATATGTTGTTGGTTAAAGTCATATCTTAAAGTTTTCAGATCAAAATCCACTAAAAGCACCCTCTCATCTGCATCTGGGTTCCCTTGTTACTTCTGTCTAAAATTACTACTTGTACATAAAGATGTAGACTAGTGCCCACTGATTCAAGTATCTATAGAAGTTGTAAACTTATAAAAA
This sequence comes from Hydroisotoma schaefferi, assembly GCA_034682405.1. Lineage (NCBI taxonomy): Eukaryota > Metazoa > Arthropoda > Collembola > Entomobryomorpha > Isotomidae > Hydroisotoma > Hydroisotoma schaefferi. Next base: position 24,072 of record JAQFZX010000625.1, on the reverse strand, counting down.
GCTTTTCTATAACCCTTTTACTGCATATTTTCCAGTGCGAAAATTAAGAATATTCTCGAGTTTCAAACTTTCTTTGGCTATCTATAATTATATTTCTAGCTGCATAGCATCTAAGTAAGTAGTAGTGCTATGATTTACCTTCTACTATATACTGCTGCAGTAGATAAAGATGCGATAGAATAGTAAAAGGAAATTCTGCCGCAAAGTTCACGAAATGGTTTAATTAGCTGCACGATTTTCTTCTCGGTTTAATCCAACTCTATTGATCCTCCGAGTGATAAATATGAGATTTAAATGAATATGCAATTCCTAAGCTTAGTTCCGCCTTTAGTTCACCCCAAGTTTATAATTTATGTCCCATGTCTGTCCGTTTCATTGGCTATTAGAGATCAGTTTTTAATCCCTTTCTTGGTATGGTTATGATTGTTATATGCAAAGCAAGCAGAATTTGGAGTTAGAGTTAGATGAATCTCTAGAAGGTATCATCTTTTCTGAGGAAGTTCCTCCGGGCTCTTTTACTTGGCTCCACGTGTGAGGTTTATAACTTCTGCCTTCATCTCACCTTGCGCGTTAAACTGCGGTGTTGTTTCCGAGGAATTTAATTCTGAGCATTAGTATATTTTTTTGCTAGCTTGATTACAATAATACTGCATTTTAGTGATTTACTATTGGGTAAAATCATCCTAAAATAAGCACAACTTTTCTTTTCGAAACTTTAAGATTCTATTGTTTGCTCTAAAGTTTGTCAATTTTGTGCAGCTCAAGCTCAACCCACTCAGGCTCTGACAAGAAATAGACGAGCTCTCTTAAAGTATATCTTTGCTTAAACTGTGTTCCATTTAATCCGTCTTATAATCTGTATCATACTTTTAATGATTAGTATTAAATACTACACATAATACATTTTAAGCAAAGAAAACTAAGCGTCATCACAAACCCAACTAATTCCTGAACTTCATCTGCTGTCTATTTTGTTTTGTTCGGAACTATATATATTATCATCATTATTCTTCAACTATACTTTAGTTTTCAGCAGTGTATAATGCAATAATAATTTATCGTACCGCTTAGCTTGCTTAATGTACTTATCACCCAGTTGTAGATAGGAAACAAAACAATGCCAATTATGAATACTACAAGTAGTAAAGTAAGCATCTTCTCCGCAAACAGACCACATTTATTACGACCTTGTATTGTTTTCAACAGCATAAGTAAAATAAAATAACCGTTTTTGGTTATATGTTTCCTTCCTTCCTAGCTGTAAGTACTAAGTAAGTTCAAGTTTAGTTTCATTCAATATGGGTTTCTCGCTCATCCTTTTGTTTCCTTTTTGAAAGGGTTGAAGTGCTTACAGTATCATTATCTTCATCATCTTTCTTCTGGTTTGAGTACCAACCAAACGGATCCAATGCTAAGCACTGTTCGTTCGGGTTGTTATTTTGTGTTATTGTTGCGGTGCTCAGCAAAAGTGGGAAGTAATGAAGTAGATTCATGATCAAAGACACTAACTGTGTAATACAATTAGTCGATGTAATGCATAACTTGCTCTTGGTATTATGTTTATTTGTATTTATAACAACTATCTATAAAGCGTTAAGCATAAGTTTAAGGGATGCTACTACGGAGGTGCTGATATGACGGATGATGATGATGATGAGTTGGAGTTGAAGATTTGGAATTGGAATGGAAAATGGAACAACTAAGGTGAATACTGAATGTTGTTGTATGAGCTTTGAAGATCCAGCATATTGAAACAACACAATTGTTGTTATTTGTAATGAAAGCTTAAATAAAACGCTATCCGATTGCTGCTTGGATGGAAATGGATTGGTATTGTAATTGTAAACTAGAAAAAAGCAAGAGCTTCGTTTTGTCGTACTACCATTAGTAATGTCGATTTCATGAAGGTTTCTCTCGCTTGGGTTGGCTTCCTTTATATTTTTGGGAGCTTCCCTGTCATTCAGTTCGAAAATAAATGTTTTCAGTAGTAGGGAAGGGAGAGGATGGTACGAATAAGTGTGAACTGATAAAACATTGTTCCAGTATCCAGTTTGTGGAAAAAGTGACATTTCCTATGGGTAGCTAGCTAGTAGCTGTATCCCCTTGCAAAATCGGTAGGAATATTTTACTTCTGAATACGTTATTACCTAACGTCCTTAACCTTATACATAATACAGTTGCCGTGCTTGCTTGCTGGCTATCTCAAAGTTCATTCTTGACTTCTTTGTGTCTCAAAGTTTGGCATGGTTATACAAGTTAGATGAAGTGCTAGGCCTACGCTTTTGATTCAAGGTCCTTGAAGTCAAGTGAGTTTCACAATGCTGATTGTAATTTTCAATTTCATCAATGAATGATGGAACTTGGAGCAAAACTAGGGCAAGAGGGAAGGGACAGATTTCCCCGAAGTGGAAAAGTAAACACAATATCCTGTGGGATAAATAAACCAAAGAAACTTCCAACTAAAGTGACCTTTGTGAAACGAAACATTTCCAAGAGTTTGATCTAAATTGAACGTTATATTGGAATCTGTGGCATTATACCAAGCAATGTCAATATGAAATTTAAATGGAGGAATGCAGCTTTAGTATCATGATTAAAATGAGATATAAATTCGACTCTCCGACCTATCTAAATCTTTACCCTGTGTTATCGACAGTATATACATCTTTGCATTCTACAATATGGAGATTTCCCCAAACGATGCGATTCAACAGATTTAAACTGAATGATAAAAGAAACTGAGGTTAGGGCCGAAAAACCTAGTAAATTCCCATAGTCTCATTATCGCTTTGTAAAAATATTCTCCCTTTTTACTTCCTTGCTACTACTACTAATATTTCTACAGCTACTTGCCGTACATTCTGTATCTTGTCTGTTGAGTTGAAGTTGACTGAAGACAAGTCAGCAGGGGGATACCTACAAGAAGACATGATTATTTCAGATTGTATTCCCTACATGATGATGAATGTTCAGAGTTTTGATAAAAATCACAGCCCATTTATCTATTTGCATTTACCCCTCCAAGACAACCTTTCACTCTGCACATACAAGGGAGTTGTTGTAGTAGGATTGTAATTTTATGTATTTTCCACATTCATATTATTATTCTATCATATCTTATCTCTATGTTGTACAGCATCAGATCAAAGATATTATTTAAAACTTGTGTCCTGCTTCTTTAGCAGGCTGACTTTGAGCTCCCGTCCTAAATTTCAGCGCAGGGAATACAAAAAATCCTCCATAAGGGAAAAATTATTCGAAAGATCAAAATGTTCTTGTTGGATGGATGGAAAATACCATAGACGTTTACAAGTTTCATCTCTATCTTCATCATTTCTCCCTCTCCTGTATGTGTATTTGTACATCATGTCGTTTTATTTGTAGAACACTAACAGAAACAGCAAGACAGCCAGCCACATCTTTCTATCGCTTCTGCTCATCTTCCAAACTCTAAACTACCTTATTATTCTTTGGGAGGATTTTAAAGGGAATGTTATAAATATAAATGTTATAAAAGTAATAGCACATCCATCCATAGCCTTGTATGGTGTTGTTTGACCGAGTCAGTCAGTTTCAAGAAACTTGTTTGAATTTAAATAAATACACACAGCTCAGGGGATGGATCAGTGGGATATCATATTCGTTGGGTTTGGAATGAATGAACATTAAACATAAAATTTGGATCTGTGTGCACTTTTCTTGGCAATCAAAATCATTATCGTTGTAACTTTCTTTGTAAAAAAATTTCTTAGTTAAGTTTGCCTGTTTAAGAATTTTACGATTTATTTAAAGCTTCCCTATTTACTTCTAGCAATCCAATATTCCAATTCCTTAGAAGCTGAAGATATGGTAGTAGAGTGGTTCTACTACTAAAAGATATTATCTTTCTGGCTTCTGTCGGTTCCATTTTTGGCATCATTTTTTGTCAGCTTGATCAAAGATAGTATTGAAAGTACATTTTCAACTGGATACTTTATGAACTGTTTTGAAGGACCACGAACATGGTGAACGATAATATTTTGATTTGATAAGTTTCGTTTTTACTTTGCTCATTGTAAAATGGGTTGACCTTGAGATTCCCTATAGATTTATTCAAAATAAATGGGGATTTATTAAGGGCCTTTCTATTGTAAAAATATTTCAAGCTTTTAATAAAGCAATTTATTATTTTTAAGTCGTACTGACTGACGCTTATTAAAATCTTGCACTCAATCGAAATGGAATAATCCCATCTCAGTTTATTAGAATTTCTGGTAAAGCAAATACGAAATCTGTACAAACGGCAGTAGCTCTATCGAATTAGAATACAATCCTCTCTTCTTGATAATGATAATTTAAGTTCCACCTTTCAAGTTTCCCTTTCCCCAGGTAACCCTCCTCTCACTTGGAAACGAGCAACACCATCGATGCAGATATAACATGATCTTTTCCCGTCTAGTAATTCTCACTGCATTTTATCTCTGACAATATTGAGTTGAACTGCAGGTACATCGGCTACTAATATAATTGGACTCACTAAAAGCGCAAGGTTATGTGCAGATATATTTCTTCGCACGTGCTTATGATCAGCTATATGTAACAGACTGGTTAACTTGTACTAGAGCATCTTTAAAGACGCAGATGAAGCTGAAAACAGATGAATATTTCCGAACCCCGTTCACATCATATAACTGCCAAAATAATATACAAAGTGTATGATTGAATGAAAATGGTTTATAGACATAAAACTAGCAAACAGAATCGAGATGTGAAAAATGAAAATAGAATGGACGTCTAGTTTGTTGCTTGAATGAGCAATAATTTTACACATTAGGGTAAATATTAACTGAGCTTACAGATCTAAGGACAAGGGACAAACTGAACAAAATTCACTCCTACTTCTTTCTAGCTGGGTTGTATGGATTGCCAAGGACTTTAGTTTTTCTTTATTTAAAAAATTAAATATATTCAAAAAGAGTCAAATTCGGTCGTTACTTTGAAGTAAAGCAACCTACAGTTTTATGTCCTGAAATTCTAAATGAAAAAGCATGCAATAAAAGTGTATTTAAGGAAAGTCTCAGTTTTTCGTTGGGTCTTTCATCACGGAAACAATTTGGGCAAATAGCAGTCTTATGTGTTACAAACGATGAAATGATGAAAAACAGGACGTTCAGACATGTCATTTGTAGCTAAAGTACAAAATGATAGTAAATTGGCCAAAGTCAGTCCAAACGGTTTAGCTTACTAGTGGACAAAAAATACCAAGTAACATTTGGCCCGTCAGTATAATTGTCCATTTGATCCATCATTAGCAGAGAACCAAGACAAATGCCGAGTAATTCGCTGCTCGTTTTTGTCTTTTGAAGTAGAAAAACCATTTAGCTCATTAAATGGCTATCAAAAATTAATTCCAATGGTCGTCTGTCTGGTCAGAAGATATTAGCAAAATAAATTGGTTTTCGTCAATATAATTTTCATCCTCCTTACAGCTTGTAACTTTAGCCTAACTTCTTCGCTCTTTACTCATACGTTTAATGTAGTTATTGATACTTCCACAGAAGCCAAGGATAATATAAAAAGGCCAGCGGCAAGTTTTAGAACGTGCGACTCCAATTGGCATTATCAAAGTGCCGTATTTACCGAAATAATCCCCCCCCCTCCGGTATAATGCCCCACTACCTTACCATGTTGAAATTAGAAATTTACTCTATTTTGTCCATGTTAATAGAATTTCCCATTTTTCCTTCGATTCGAAGTAATAATTCCCCAGGGGCATTTTTTAGGGAAATACACAGTGAACGTCTCATTGGCCTTTGAATTTCTATACGAACCGAAGTAAACCGTCTATTTGGCATAATCTATTGTCAACTGTCCAATGACATAAGATTAATTCGATGGATCTAATACTTTTCAATATTTATGGGTGGGTTACAATTCCGGTACACTCTCATGCCAGGTAGGCCGTAGAAAGAAAGGGATTAGATTGGAGCTTTTAGTCTCTTATTGCCTAGGTAGAGGTAAACGGCTGAAAGGTTGTTCGTGATTATCCCCTGTTTGGTGAAACGTTGGTTTAGAATTGGCCATTAACCTACTAGACCCTCACCAACCACCATAGTTAAAAGTAAAAGTCTTTTCGTTGCCCACTTCCCGAGAATGTTAGACGTATTTTTCTTGGCTTGCGAGCTTTTCTATTGGAAGTTTTTTATGTTCGAGTTTTTTAATAGAGTTACTGGCACTACTCTTATCTCTGCAAGTCCCTTAATACACGACTGTTAGCTTAACTTGTTGATATACTGGGAAATTTCCTGAAATGTTGGTGAGAAACCTGATTGCATTAATATTAGGTATGGTATGATTCTCTAACAAGGTGTGGAAAGGAAGTTAAATGTAAGCAAGCTTGTGTTAAGAATCGATTTTAATTCAGGGCTAGTTTTAGTTTCAGCACGAACGCACTTTCGGTAATGTCAATTTTTGTGTACACTGCTGGGTTTGATGACTTTAAAATTAGAAACACTACCTTAGGCACCCACCTTATAGCTCGTGTTGGAAAGAGGTTGGAAATAAAATTGTAAGCTAAATCGGGGTAAGCATTTTTGTAATGAGAAAATGACCCAACTGAATGTTGTTTCGCCAACCCACCCAAGTAATTAACCTGAATACATGTGTCAAAAAGGTATCGCTTTTTCAGTTCAAGAATTATAATTATACCATTTTTCATCTCTAATTCATCTAGTTAAAAAAACGCCTATGCGGAGAAAGTTAATAACTGAGAAAATATTACTAGATTTGCATTACTATAAGAGTTTGATTAAGATAAGTTTGTTATATTTCACACCACTTGGTGACGTTTAATTATTGGGGTTGAAAGCATGTAAGACACTGCATGTATTTTAAAGGAGATCACTTTAATTCTCAAAATACTGATAGTTTGAAAACCCAAATAATGTCAGTTGCGGATGCACTAATTCGCTTGCTTTGGAGTTAATTGCTGCGAAGTAAAGTTACTTATTTGGGATCTACCAGCACCCGATATTGTCCTCAACCTGATAGCTTAAAACTGTAATAGCAGAATTATCCATATCCTGCATCAAACCTTGCCTGTAAATCTTACTCTAACATTCCTGTCCAAAATACTTTTCCTTTACCGAGTAGAGAAACGTCTGTTAATAAACTAGTCGACGTGTTCTCGTGTAACCTGCTTAGAGAGTTTAATATCGTCTACTAATAGACATTGTAAGAGCAAACTATGAATACTAGACTTCGTACAGTGTTAGTACCGATCGTATTCCAAATTTCCTTTCACCAAAGACCCTCATCAAGCAAAAAGTTGTAAACAGGGAAGTAAAAGGTTGCAAAGTCAGGCCGTAAGGGTGGTTTTATACTTTTGCCAACCTTTTATAATAAAAAATGAAAGAAAGGAAGACAATTCGCTCGAATTATGGTTCGATTTATTTGCGTTCTTTCCTTTAAAAAAATAAAGGAACGCCTTCGAAAGTTACGATTAAAATGAGAATAAAACTCCGAGTGCAGTTAGCCGAGCCCATTCTAGGGCGCTTTGGCGCAATATTTATAGCTGTCTCTCTTTTTAACACACATTTTTTATGTAAGTCTTTGTTTTTTCAACGTGGGGGCAAGCCCCCACACCCAAGTATTTTCTCTTTTTGTTTTTGTGAGGTTAAAAAACGTGTTTCCGGCTCTTAAACTACCCGGTGGGGTTTTTTGACCTCCATGTGTCTTCAAACTGTCGATCTGGGCCAAATTATTTATATTTGTGATTTTAGTGGAAACGTAGAAAAATATTTTTCAGGGTAATTAATTACTCGGTTGGGGTTTTTTTTACCCTCACGGGTCGTATGGTTGACCGATTTCGCTCATCTTCGAACTTAGCCCGAGATGGGTTGTTCCAACCCCCTATGCCAAATTTGGATGTTGTAACATCATTTGTTCGACAGTTGTGTTTTCGGACGGACGGATACGGCAATCCATAGAGCCCTAGAATGGGCTAAAAATGGGAGAGAATCGATTCAATAAACAACACCCCATTTATTTCCTCCAATAACCCCTAAATCTTAAATTGACCTTAAACTATTTCTGTCCTCAACGGAACCTCACCCCTTAATATTAATACGAACCCTGTTGTCTTGAGACGAGCAGTTTGACGTTGCGATGGAGATGGAAATGATGGAATCCAGGGAATTTCCAACCGCTCCTTGATGAAAGGAGGGGGGATTTCCAGGGATGGTTCAGGGGATTTTAATTCCAAAACAACGAAAGATCCACGGAATTTAAAGCCCCAAAAAAGAAGCTAGGGATTATTAAAGTCAACGTTAGAATAGTGCTAATATTAAGTTAAATAATAACCCTAGTGTACGCATACAATTTTAGGTAATAATAATTATAATAATAGAGTTAGTTAATTTATGGAGACTTACGCCTTAAGGCCTTCTTTCACACCTAAAAAGTACGTAGAGTAGGAGATGGGGTAACATAACACTCGCTAAGTGACCTGTTAAACCTCAAAATAATATTAAGGGCTCTTCTGGTAGTTTATAATTTTCAGGAGAGCAAAAGCAGCAACGGAAATCAAAATATAAACTGAGCTTGACAACTGCTGCTACTTCTGGTTTTATAGAAGTAGTTGCAGTTGTCGAGGATGAAGTTGAACATTTTCTGGAGAAAAGAATTAAGTTTTAGTTTAAATTAAGGTTAAATAGTAATATATAGGTTTAGGTAGGAATAAGTTTATTATTATACGTAGCAGTAGCCCAGGTGGATTATTATAAACCAACATTGAGCTCAGCTCGAGTAAACTACGATAAGATAAGAAACTAAAGATGAGATTAGCATAGATTAAGTTTACACAGGTAGTAGTAGTAATAAGTATTAGTAATGGTCTGCACTGGTCAAAAGGGTTATTGATATGCAGATCCCTTATCTTATCTCCTTTCTTATTTCAATCCTCCACCTTTACTGCCTATATTATAGTTGGAAATAATGAACCTCTCCATCCAAGTCCCTTTCTAGCTTACACTGTTTCACCAAAAGTTGCAAACTTCTGCATAAAAACTATGATTGTGATCATTCCACTCGTCCCTTCAACATCATGGGACTTATTTTTGTGTAATTATTATAATATAATCTATTATGAATTCTCGCGACCTGATGAAGGTATTTTCCGAAACCGGTCGTCACACCGAGAATAAACACTAACTTTCTGTCACAAGTTAACTATGGCCCTCTTTAATCATCATCTTATTACAAAATCATCCAACTTGACCTATGCACGACCTGACCCTAGTTCTGGGCATAATAATAACCGTCCACGGCGAAAATGTATACCGTGACAAGGTGTAAAAGTAAAAGTAACTGGAAACTATTATTATCATAGGACTTACAAATTTAAGTAAAAGCCGCTTTCTGTCTCTGACTCAGTTTTGACTTAGCGAGTATATTGGAATTTTTTATGCATCGTAGTTAGTAAACTCGCAAAATTACTGTAAAAAGTGTAATACGATTTCAGAGCATGTAGTTTCGAGATTAATCGGATACAGGTCGTAGTATGGGTTTTATTTAAACAACCTCCCTAGTCTGGGGTACATATGAGAGAAACATTATCCTTCAGTTTAATGTGATATTAAACTTAACGTACTCAACGCCTATGGAGGTAAATATGGTTATTTTACACTTAAGTTCTTGACTATAAAGCAAAAGAGAGATTAAAGTAGGTAACAAGCTCTTAATCAAATCCATCCCTGAAACTTCAGATTGAGGAATTAATTTCCCCAAAGTATACACATTCATGCTAATGAGGACTTACCGGTATTATATGCTTATGTAGATTAGAGCAAAAGCCAAGCATGCATAGCATAGTACAGTAATGTGAATGGCACGGAAGTATGCGGACTTTGTAGTACCTAGTTAGCTCAACTTTCTACCACTTTTGAAACATGCAATGCAGAGTAAAATTCGCATAATATTTCGCCACCATTAATCCTCGCAGTATAACAGTAAGTAGTCGTAAAACCATGGGGAATTTCTTTCATAAGGTGTTATGCCTGACCTTAAGAGTAGAAATGCTCAGAGTTCTTTATCTTGGTTTACTACTAATACTAGCATGATCCATGTACAACTGTATCATTTCATGGCAGTTAAAAGGACAGAGAAATACATAAACAGTCCATTAGGCTAATGGCTCATTAAACATTTTACCATTTTATAAGCTTCCGTGTTATTAACATTTGCATATCACAAAGACTTAATTACTTAATTTACCAATGACCAAGAGACTTGCTGAGCCCTGTTTACGTATAATATAAAGTGCGCAAAATGATACGACGATAATGATATGGAAGTACAGTAAATAAATAGGAATAATACCGGTCCACCTCTGTAACTCAGCCCTTCTACTCAATGGCATTTACTGCAATTACAGATAATTCACTTATTCCAAATCCTACTACAAAGACCAATTAATTAATTGTACATAGATAAACTAACTAAGGGAAGCTGGATGTGACTGCAATACGAAAATATCTTAATTATACTCTAGATTTTTACCACCCCGATAACAATTGGCTAGAACTAGCGAGCTAAGAAGATAAACACCTTTGACCTCCGGGCAGTTAGTGGGTAATTATAAGCAATCCTTAAATAAAAGTGACAACGTAAGGTTATTGACCAACACAACGCATGCACTTCATCTACATTTACGCAAAGCTTTATCATAGTAACAAGTCAATTCCGATTAGTTCAACAACATTCTTGAAGAAAGTAGTACCATGATGTGCAACTAATACAAGCAATTTATAGCATAGCCCTTTAAAAAATTAAAACTGTCAGAACCTTTAGTGGTTATATAGTGCTTTTTGACATGCGATCCTCTGCAGCCTTCCCTAAATGTGTGGGTAATAAGGCAGTGTAGATATTAATTTGCATATGCATTTATTTTATGATAATCGCTTGAAGCTATTTTTAATGAAACTACTCATTTACAATTTTCTTCTGAAGGAAAAAGTAAAAACGATAAATTAAGTTTTTTTTATGAATAATAATAGATATTGTGGGGTTTACGTAAAAACTTTTAACTAACCTTTTAATTATTATTCATGCAATTAATAATAGTTGAGATAAATTAATATAAATTGTTGGAAAGAGAAAATAACCCGTCGTCTGTCTGTAGGTGTTTATTTTGCATAATTCGCATGTTTACTAATTTGTGTGTGATGAGCAATGACGTATTTCAAGGTAGATAGTTAGGGTTATTTAAGGTTACGATTCAAAAGCGGAGAATAAAGGATTTGTGAATATACGAACGAACTAACTTCACATTTTTACATTTCATCAAATTTATCTTCTACATTTAGTGACATTATTTAAGTATCGGCTAAATTTGAAATAAATTAACCCCTGCATCAAACTCATTTGTCATTAGAAGTATGTACTATTCAAAGAATATGGATACGGATCAGTGTGCAAATAGTAATAAATTATTGCAATATTCTTCATAACTCAAGCAGTATGCATAAAGCAATTGAAATAATAAGGAAAATCCTACGATGCAATAAAGCAACTCCAAGTTCAAAGAAGCAGGACAAAAAAACGAAAGTAAAACTAGTTCGACTCCCTACACTGCTCCCCGGGACCCCTTTCATGACCCTGGTTGTTCAAATAAAATTAAAAGGGATCTTATTACGTCTCATAGTGATAAATTAAAAAATCGTGCAGTGCATAACATATTGCTTTACATAAGTCATCCATTGCTTAAGTAGCTCCTTCACTATTCTCTAAACAGGCTGATATGAGGAATAATGTATGAACAGCTCTATTGATAAATATATTAGTCTTAGTACCTTATACCTTAGGAGTGGCAGGTATTAGTACTCGTAGATGTATTACAGATTTAATATTAAAATTAGTAAAAGAAAAGCCATGATAAAGGAGAGAATAAGTTGAAAGGCAAAAGAGCATAGTATCAGTCACTCTGAAGACCTCCCATGATGTGATCTCTTACAACTTATTATAAATTCAGAGCGAATTTCATTTCCTTTTACTCCATTTCCCTTTCAACTTCATTCATAACCTCTGCACATTCACATTTCAGAGTTCTTACTTCCCTTTATGCTATCTTACAAGAGGGTATATTCACTTGGTATTGCTATCTTGTACTGTCTTGTCTTAGGTATTATTTTGAAATTATAATAAAAATAAATTATAAAGTCAATTTTATCCAAAATATTCAGAGAAAATAACGGTCTGCTAATGCACATTATGTATTAGATAATGTCTAGCATGAACAAACTGTAATTCAGCTCTAAAAGTAAAATTGGATTAAAGAGCAGACATTAAAATCATTTGTATTCTCGTCATTCTTCGCCCAAAAGTGTGACTCTGTTTCACTAAGCCGACATTTTTATAGGTGGAAAAGCAAGAGAGCTTTAAGATTCACTGCAGTTTTGAACCATTTATTGGGTTTGTTTTGAACGAAAATATGGTTGTCCTTGAATCACAAAGCTGCTGTTAAACGTATGCCTTATGAAATATCATACGTCATGGGAATTACATTTTATGAGTAGAATAGCTAAGCGCTATCAATGACCAAAACATGCTGCCTGCCTATCAACCAGCAACCAACAATTAAAACTCCATTTACACAACGAAGGGACATTAACTTTATAGCAACACTAGACAAAGGTTAAACGATTAAGAGTAATAAGAATGTATATTATAATAATAGCTTGGCTAATGGTATAATACCTTAGTTTCTTGCCGAGTTGATCTCGTTTTAATAAAGAAACTAAAGTTTGTAAACGAGAAAAATAATCTCAAGCTTAAAACCTGCCCTTCCAATGATTGTTCAAGTAGCTTTTGATATGAATAGTAGATGCATATTTTGTATTTGAAGGCAGATAAGGCATATTAGGTGTACAAGTTTACAAGTAACCGGGGCAAAAATGAGCTATTATAGTGTAAAAAAATCTGATCCTGATGCTAATAACTTGAACTGTTTGATACCCGAAGGTAAATTACGTCTGAAAAAAACGTCCCTTTTGGTCGTTGAGTGAGTGACTTTTTCTATTGAGTAGAGTAAACCCATTAGCCTACAAAGGATGAAATAAATGAATTTAAAAGTAAAGTTGATCCAAGAGTCGGATTTGCTTGGTGTAAAACACTTTCCTTGCCATCCGATCGGATGAAATAGTTTATTACAATTAGGTACCTTTATAAGGTATTATGATGCATAGGTAGATGAGTAAGTAAGGGGAAAATGGATTGTGGTCTGTGCCATGAATTTAAAATTAATTATTTTCATTTCCGCATATCAAAGGTGAAGTGTAAGTGACAGGCTGAGAAGTGGAATTAATGTTTTATTTAACCCAGTCTGGCTGCTGAAGAAAAAAGATAAGTAGACTTGCCCTCGCATCCATTGCAACTACTCCCAATTTTACCAGGAGGCTTATCATTCAGATGCGACGTGAGCAATAATACCTGCTGTAGACTTTAGAAACAGAAGACTACTTTTTACTAGCGTAAAATAGTATCAGATAGCCACAAGCGTTAGAGTATCCTTTGATCTGATCTATTTGTTTGTAGGTTGTAATTATTAGTATTAGTAGGATTTGCCTACCTCCAATTTAGCTATATATTTTAATCTTTTTTTGTTATAAAAACATAACATGTCGGGTTTAAGAGGGTTGCTGATTCAATGAGAGATAAAAATGAAGCTAATAAGAGAGGTTGCCTGTCTTGCGTAAGGTAGATTTGGAGAATTTTAATTATTCTGTTTTTGCTATTTTGTTTGTAGTTTAACCGGAAATACTAGTTGTTGCATAATTTTGCTAATTATTGTTGGCCCCATGTTATATCAACAGAAAGATTATATCAACTTTGCAGTTCACACTTGTCCTACGTGAACTATAGTTAGCCTGATGCTGTTGGATGGTTCAGCGCTTTCGGGTTTTGACATCATTGTGATTGGTTAAAACTTCGGTGAATTAAGAAAAAAATTGAAAGTAATACTGAATAGTACTTGCTTTAAGAATCTCTGAGCAAACCCGTCCTAACCCAACAAACCATTTTCTCTTATGTCAATCCCGTCATCTTCAATCTTCATTTTTAGGGTAGTAGAGTTAGAAAGCCTAGGAATCTTTTCGATGCGTTTTTTTTCAACTTTCTTCTAAGGTATCCTATCCTATGTTGACATTTGTTATTAACTGACTACACCTATTAACAATACCAATGCTACAATTGGGATAACCCTGAACTTAGTTCTGAGATCTGAAGTCATTTGATTTATTTTTATTGAAATTGATCTAACCAAACCCCTTTTAACTTACAGTATATATTATCAAGTTTGAGCAATTACTTTTACTCGACTTCAATTACATGACGTTATTGTCAATATTTAGGATGAATCGACAGTAGGAAAGTTTTTATAGAACGAAAATTATAAAATATGAATACAAGACTGACTACCTATGTAAAACTCTAAAAGCCTCCATACCTACCTTACTTCCTTCGCTTTTTTACCTGGTCCATAATAGCCGTTGTATTGAATAATATATTCTATAGATTTATTGAATAGAAGGGAACAAGAGGGACGGACGGGGAAGGCTGAACCTTGTTGAATAAGGAATTAGATAGAGTTCTTTTTTATCATAACGATTATTATTACCCGATGCTTTATCCAACCGTCAAATATGTTCAACTGTTTGACGGCTGTGGGTTTCAGGTTACTTACTACAATATTCCCGAGGGATCCTTCTCTAATATTTATTTTTTCATTTGCTTTTTATCACATTCTTTTTTGGAAAGAATTCAAAGGCTTCTGCCTTCCAGTAGTCACCGGTGGGTGTTTTACTCTGGCAATTTTTAGATCCAGAAATCTAGCTACAATTGAAAAGAGATTGTGTACAATATGGACAGGCAGGTGATCATGATCTAACGAATAATAATAGTAGGGTATTTCATATTCGTCACAATAGTGCGTGTAATATTACAGCACAGCACCCCTAAAGACGCTTTAAAGCTGTGGTTATTACTTTCTGTCTTATGTAGAATATATCCGCATTTTCAGTTTTACTGTCACTGTGATTGCAATTTTTATCCAAATATTTTGAAACGTCCAAGTTACCAAAACATCTTTTTATCGTAGAATTTCTCTGATACCTCTCAGTTCTCCATTGGAGCAGTAAAACAAAAGGTCTTGAAAAGCATTTCGATTGTTCCCTAGATTAGAATGATGACGTTTAGTGGCATTTTGAAACGGGGTAGTAAATGTCAAAAAGGTAACTCAAGTGGAAATGCGATATTCTCTTTGTTTTACTTCCTCATTCTGTTCAAATAGGCTCAAGTTTCATTATATTATTTGCTTTTATCTGATTTCCAATGTTTTACCTTGGCTGAACAGAATTGTGTGCTTGAGGGAAAAGCATAAGTTTAAAGCTGTGGCTGATGCTTACATTTAACTTAATTTGTCGAAATTCCTTTTTTGTGTTAAATGTTTGGCTGCTCGAGTGTAATTGTTATTTAAATTTAAATTGACACTTTACTTTATCCATCTCAAAGACAATACAGTTGAAGCATGAGAATGTGTAGTATACTTATCTCGGCATGTTTCTGCTTAGATTGTCCTGGTAAAGGTAGCCAATAATAAATATGTTCTCAATTCCCCATTCCAATCAGAATAACAGCTTTTCTAATTTACACGAAAAGCGAGAGAACATCTACTTATTAATTCCCGCAATCCGAATAGTAATCAAAATGGACAACGGAGGAATAATTATTATTAATCATTTAAAATAACGAAAATTTGACAGACAAACCAATTACGGGATTCCAATCTAGCCTCAATAAATTTACAATTCACGCGTTCTAAAGCTTCTACCTCTTCTAGTCCGTAGTATAGACAATGAAATATTTGGTAAACCGTGCAGTTAAATCCAGACAGGGGATTTTATTTAAAAAATAGATCATCCGTCCAAATGATTCCATCATTGCAGTGCAGTCCAGTTTTTAGTCCAATCTAGATTAGTTTGCATTTGAAGGAAAATCTACATCGAATGCATTCAGCCTGGATAATGATCTTTACACAAAGAAATATAAACTACGAAATGCAATTCAAAACTTTTTTTCTCTCCCCATCCATGTTCCTGTTTGCACTCAAGTGGGCTTGGCTCGTTCTCTTGTACTTTGAAGATTAGTAAGTGCTTATTACGGTTTAAATTGAACCCATCTCCAGTCCAGTGAGTTCATAAAATATTCTCGTGTGCTGGGCTCATAACTTTTCCTCTGTCCTCCTATTCTGTAAATTAAGACTTCTTTTCTTTTCCTGTACAACATGTACCTACCTATGTATCCTTCCTTTAACTTTGTAGGCATAAGAATCTCTAAGCCGAAGGTCCGAACAGTCGTAATTGCTACCTTCTAATATTATCGAACAGATTCAAAAGCGTATAATGAAGAAAAAGTAATATAAATTCAAATGAAATACTACCGACCAGGATTTCTTTAAATCTTTGGATAATGCTTATTTTATTTTTTATTTTACGATCTGATATCTGTTACGATGAATACTGAAGAATTATAATATTTTCTCATGAAGAAGTTTACATTAGTGAACAAATTCCTTGTGTTGATGATGCCACAAGCCACTTGAATTACAAGTGATGCAATGGTGAATGAGATATTATACACATATTTACGGTACCTGTACTGTATTAAAATGTTGGATTCAGCGTTTTAGCTTTATTTAGACCCAAACCGATGTTAGGATTATAAGTAGATCATAGATACAATGCAATGCAGCTACAACATGGAAACGAAACAGGAAAGACTAATTGGGATAAACCCAAAGAGGTAAATCCTAGTTTGACTGCCCCAGCTCGTAAAACAATGATGTGCTTGTTTCAACTTTTCAAAAAGTTTAAATGTACGTATGTGAATTTCCTACTTCTGTCTGTAACCATGTTTTCATGTAGATAGAAAGGTAGGAAAGTTCTGGCTAACCAACCTGTCCCTTTTACTGGGATGTGGTTTTATTTGAACAATATTTTACCTTTGTCCGGCAGGCTAGGTCCTGATTTCAAAGTAATAAAACGCCAACGTAAAACCAAAAGGTATGAAATAATTGGGACACCAATTTGTACTATCATCATAGCTAACACCAAAAAGAAACCACTCGCTGAACGCTTACATACCAAATATTATAAGAAACTTTATTCAAATAAATGTAGACAAATTTCTAGTGATAATAAATTACACGGATTTTCATCTTTCGAACACACCATAACAAATGCAACTCAACTTACATCTTTACCTAGGATAGTCGACTAACTTCTCACGAGGAGGAGGCTTTAAGTTTTACTACCGGCCAAATAACAAGTGTCTTACAATGTAAAGATTATTAATCTTTCGAAACCACTCGGGCTATTAATTTTATCCTGCTGCACACATGGCCGTAAAATATTCATGAAGCTGCGTATACCTAAGTTTTAGATAGGATATGATGCAAAGGTAAATACTATTTCCTTTAAATACTACTAACAAATATACTGCCCACTTGATGTTGATATCTTTACTAGGTTATTATTCCACTCATCCGTGCATACTCTCTTTCCACTAGCCAAGTTGTTTAGTAAAATGCATACTTTCAATTTCATTATGTAAATAAAAAGGGGTTAAATACATAAACAGTTGGCTTTGTGCAGTCCTCTGCTATTTAATTAACTTTAAATCACTTCTCTAGCAGCAAGCAGCAACGGCGGCTTGAGAGAAATTATAGTCCTTGGTCTTGGGCTTAACTCGGCTTATTTGATAATGCTCATCTTGTACTAAACATTAAATAAATTCTTTGGATATAGGCTAAAGCTTAAAGGATAAGGTCGTAACCACAATTTGGTATGTAACCTCTACTTTTCGTGGCTTGTAGTTAGCCTTATTTACCCCTTCTAGTTGGCTACACTAGTTTTTTATTGTTTGATAGACCTACCTAGTAGTTTATATGCTAAGATATACAAGTTAATTTTGTTAAGTTCAGATAAGGGCCAAAGAATTTCCAGAGTTTACCAAAAACAGAGGAAATTATTCTGCGGAACAAGACACACTTGAGAATCCGCCCAGTTCACATAAGTACAACTAGGACAACAAAATGTTGTTGGTAATGGCTTATTTTCAGAACCATTTAATTCTCGACTAGTTTCAACTTTCCAAGTATAGTTAGCAAACGCACAACGGAGTTCCAGCTCCCTGTAATTTTCAGGGTTTAACCCAAAAATTTACATAAAGAAGCCATACTCATGATCATCATGTGAGGAAACCTCAGCAAAAGCAGGCAGTATAGATAAGATACAAGGTAGTGGGAATAGGATCACGAACAACACTGGATTTTGTTTTCGGGTTTCGTTGGATATGTAGCTTACATTTTGTAAGTTTCAAGTAGGCGTTCCTCTTTCGGCAAAATAAATATCCTTCACTTCAGAGTTTAGTAAACTGCTCTTGCGAGATAAATAAAATTAAAGCTGATCTCCGTTTTGCCGTGGCGGAATAGGAAGGCTTTATAATAGTCAAATAAACATAAACTCTTCAAACATTATTTTTAATTCTGTGGAAAACAACAATTGTAATTTTCCTAGACACAAGAACAACTTAACTTGAGAAGGCATTACATGTGGAAGGGTGGATTTAAAACTATAAAAGAATGCTTTAGCCATTGGATCGTTTGAAGTTGGTAGTCTGACTCAAGTAATAACTTATTTAGCATTAAACAAAGTAATTAAAGTAAAACGTGGTTTTGTCTACCAAAAGTATGTGGACCCTTTTTAATCCATTATTATTCTGAATCCTTCAGCTATATTCTATCATGAACGTTTTAGGTCAGCGCATCAGTTGTTGCAGTTGCTTGTTGATATTAAATGTAAGAAGTTATGCTTGGCTGAGATTATATCTAAACTTTTGGATCAGCTTCAGAAATGGGCATTAAAAAACTAGGGTATAAAATAATTCTCAGTAAGCTCTTGATCTCTTCCATTTAAATAAAATGATAAGACTGGTAGGCTAACCTACTGGTATCGTTATTTAAAATCGGCGAGAAAAGTAGGTCTTCTCATCGAACTTTCATTTGAAATTACTGGATCCAATTTTTTAGCAAACCAAGCCTTTAGTCTTTAGTGCATTCAAAACTAAAAAAGTAAGACCTAACTATATTTTTGACAATTAAGCTACCGATAACGTCAAGTTGTATTTTTTACACCAAAGGAATACTATAGCTAAACTAAGGTGGTTTGCTTTTATCAGTTCAGTTTCAGAACACGCGAAAAGGCGTGACATATTCATTGAGATTCCGAAACCTTAATAAATATTCTGATGTTAGGTACAAGAAAAGAATCATCCAGACATAAGGAATAATATTGATTCAGAATATGTTAAGGATTTCGATAACCTTAATCATTGCGTAGAGGCGTAAAATAATGTTGGACAAAGCGTAACAAGGACTAGAAGTGGTTATCTATCTTTACATTGCAGAACGTAATTATAATTTAGTTTCGTCGCAATAAAATTTAATCTAAAACACAAGAAGACCGTACCCTGAGTAGAGATTAGTGAAGGAATAAACAAGTGTTGTGTTGTTTCTGTAAGTAATACATTTTTAATATGCATAAAACCGTAAATTACATCGTGAAGGGGTTTATTCACAACAAGAAATAAGGATTATTTTTCAGCCGGAGGTAAAATTACAAGGTATTCTTCCACACATACTTTCAGTCCTTTGCATAGAATTATTATCCACACTGCTCAACTCTCGCGTCTGAAGAATCCTCCACGTTCAATCCCAGCTTGTTTTTGACGTGAAGAAACTTAAGACGGGTTGAGTTTCATCAGGAATGGGTAGGATCGGGGAAAGGATTATTATTTGCATTGGCGTGAATAATTGTTAATTTAATGCAGACACCATTCCGGGCCATGTATGATTTAGTTTATCCTGAAAAAATTCAGTTGCGTTATTCTCTCTACTCTTCACACATTTAGAATTACTAATATATAGTTTTCTATGCATAATAATAATCCAGCATTTAAAATGATGTATTATTTATGAATTTAGTCTTGCAGAATTAATAACCATGCATGAGTGGATTAATAAACGTAAAAGAATACGATGGGAGATCCCCCAGGCAATGTTTAAAGTTAGTTGGGGTTGACCCATCTAAAAACAATGAGGGGATGACATATCGGAATGTTAGTTTTTTAAGAGACACTGATTTATATCCAGGCAGTGTCCCAATCCCATAAATCCTTGTCGAAAGAAACCTTCATCACTAGAATTATATAAACTATCACTGTCTTGCTGCTGCTGCTCTAAACTCTTATGGTATGGAGTGATTCTTAAGATTTATTTCTCAAGGCGGTTTGAGTTAGATAGAGTGGTAGCCTGATGAAATAATTTGTTAACTGAGCGAAAAAAACACTTACCAAATCAAAGAGGTAAAGAAAGGTCAATAAGAGTAATTTTCATGTGGCACTTACTTATGTTTTTCATACAAATACTGCTAGTTAGAATCTAGAATAAAGTACCTTTAACTTTAGCCTTTCTCTCTGCCCTTTTTCTCTAAATTGTTTTTCTCAAATGGAATTGAAAGCTAGGCCGACATCAAGAGTGGCATGGGGGAAAACAATAAATTTTCGATTAAATTGTTGTTTTATAGACAAAAAATAATATTTTTTCATCTCTACTTCTAGCTCTGAGCCTTGAAGGCTTCTTTGAAGAGTGGATAAGGCTAAGGAAGAGAGATCATACGTCTAAAAAGAGTCGTTTTGGCTCCTTGAGAAAATTTCTTGGAATTTACCTAGCTAGTCGTAAATAATTCACTGACTTTCTTCTTCAAAGGGAAGCAAGGGGAGATGATTTTATGAGAAATGTAATACGCCTCACTTTACGTCTAGAGGGAAATGACTACCTGTCAACAGCACTTGGTGACACTGACAGCAATCAGCTACTCCTACTTAAATTGCTTTCTGAATATCTACTATGTTCATTTCTTCATCATCGCCGTCATCATCCTCATGTGATATTTCTTGGTTCGATTCAATAAGGAAGGGGTACATGTCGGCTTGGGGTAACATTTATAATGCATTTGACTGACTTAACGGTTTAGGAAAAGTTAACCTTTTGATTACATACATATAAGAGACTTTTAGCTTGTCATCGGTTTGATTAGAAAATTAGTACCGACAGTGGCGACAGAGGTGATTTTTATGTAGTATAATTTTTCTGGAGAAAGAAAGTTTCATCACCAGAACTTGTAAAAAATCCTGAACTGAAATTACTGCCACTTGTTTTTTGCTGTTTGAAATATAAATTATTCAACTGGCCTGAAAGAGGAACGAAGACGATGGTAAAGTAACCGATTTAAAAAATAAATGCGCATGTGGTTAGGTCCGTATGAAGAAGTTTTATACTGGCAACTGGACAAGATTGCGTGTAAAAATAAATTAAGCTTTGAAGAGGAACTGGTTAAAAAAGTTGCCTGTTGTACTCACCAACTAACATCATCCCACATTGAATTGATTAGGTTACTAAATGAATAAGGCCATATTATGTGTACTACGAAAAACGAAACTATTGAAACTGCGTGCTAATAATTCATTTATTCAGGTGGCTTGATTAAGAACCAATGTAATATCTCATTTCCTATCCACCCTATTCCCACAGTGAAGAGTAGTGGCTCATTATTCTAACTTCACCTTGCCAGGTAGTTTTCCTTAAAGTATGCAAAATTTGTTGGCGTAAAACTCTATGCTTATTCTACAAGTCTTATACAAGTACATGAAGCTTTATATATTTTATGTTCAAACCTTGCTCATATACTTTTCTTATCTCTTTATTTATTATGTATTTAGTTAAATCGTTGTTCTCGGTTTCATTTGCACGTTTAATATTATGCTTAAATCTCAAATACATTCATTTGCCACGTGCAATGTATTTTATTGAGAGTGATTCCAATAAGCAGGCTCTAAGCATTATTGCTTAAGAATTAGATTAATACTATAAAAATAGCCCATTAACTACTTCTTTACTGATATTTCATGACAAACGTACGTGTTGCGTTTCTAACTCGTAGGTGATACGACCAGGTTTCAGTTTTTACTTGTCCGATTTGGCTTTATTAGCACTGAAAGATTGCAAAAACGCCAATTTTGCGCACCACGCTGAGCACAAGCAAAACAGTTCACAACTGTGTACAGATTAGACCAAGAATATGCAGTGTTGAGTTCTTGCTTTGAATATCAATCATTCAGGCAAGCAAAGTCTGAAATCCTGAGAATATAGAATTCCTCAAGTGCAAGCGCTCACTTTTGCTTTCATTTGTATTTCCAACCATTTCGACAGGACATTGCTTTTACTTTTCTCCTCAACTACTCTAAAATCTTTCGTTTGATCTCAGCAAGTATTTCTACTTGCAGTTAAGGACTTGAACACGATTTCAAGTATACCTTACTCTTATGGTTCATAGATTAGATAAAAACTGACGAAAATACAAAGCGAAAGTAAGCACAGTCAACCATACTAACTCAGGAAGAGGAAACGAGGTAAAGTAGGGAGTTAATAAGGAAATGGCATGTTTTCACCTGCATTAGGTATTATTATGGTGCTTATTGTGCTTCTTGAATACTGAATAAAAACAAACCACACCCAAACTAGTTCTTAATAAAGTTATTCAGAATTTCCTTAAGTAAATTTGCTTTCATTTATTAAATTCATGCATCAAAATTGAGTTTTAGAATCCAAATAGAAATCCATACTATACCTATCGTGTTCTATCAAATTATAAAATAATTTTACTCCGAGGAATTCCGTATTAATTTTCACCTTCGTTGACACGATTGCCAATCTTACCAAAACTTAATAGGTGATAAATAAGGTTCTAATGAGGTGCTGCAGTTTTACAACCAGCATCTACCCTAAGCTATGTATGGCTACGTATTCCTTATTTTATAATGACAGATGGTTTGTTACAGTGTTGCTTCGAAACGTTTAAATATACGGTAAATAGTGCTGTATTTGATAAATTGTTGCCTTTGCCGTCAACATTATTTATCCAGTAAACGGATATTCGAGAGAGTTTTAATTGATTCAGTCCCAGGTTCTCATTGTCCTACCATTTCTCCTAATGTTTTTATGACATGAGATTTACGAAGATTTAACCTAAATGTCAAGTCAAGCCAGGCAGCCGTCTAACGTTTCACTTCACGGCACGGGAAGTGAAGCACTTGATAAAGAGATAGAATTTATGACAGTGTTAACATAATTGGCCAGTTTCCCACAAAGGTGTCTGTCTATCTCCCTATACATAAATATCTCTAAACTACACAATACAATCTACAACTACCGACTGTTGAATGTGTAATCTTTACTCATAAAACCACTGGCTTGATTCTGTACTATACTTGATCCGTGGTTTGTTATTTGATGTTACCGGAGGCAGCACGTAATTTGGATCAAGTTTCGAGGTGATTATAAAGAAATCCAATTTCCAGCAGTTCGTGCCTTTCCCATACGCTACTCTATTTTATCCCATGATGAAGGTAGGAATACCTATGGGATGTGTATTAAAGTCCGCATGTGGTATTCGCAGTATAGAATTTCTGCCCGGGGAATCCACCGTTAGTTGGTTCATCCGTTTCGTTGATTTCTCCAAAAATTCGGATACAAAAACCTAAGACCTAACGTTGTTTGTTGTGTACTCCCCATCAAGCGCTTACTCTGCTTTCTCGCTTGAATTCTTCCATTAGGAGGATTTTGGTTTTATTTTCTTCCTCGTCGTTTAATTCCCATGCGGGATTAGTTTGATAGAGAGCTAGTTTACTGCATCCTTTGAGCTTAACTATTACAACCAGAGGTGAAACCCGTTCGCGAACGGGAACGGAAAATGAACGCAAATTCGATCGTTCGCGAACGAACGATCGATCGGTTTCAACAAATATAAATAATAAATGAACGATCGAACGATCGGAAATCAAAATATTGAACGATCGATCGAACGGTTTGAAAAACCGTTCAATTGACCATTTCACTAACTAGTAAGAGACAATATAGTTTAC
>JAQFZX010000624.1:0-50586 GCA_034682405.1 Hydroisotoma schaefferi | reverse complement strand
AACTTGCTGGAGTGACGAGACCATTAGAAGCAGTATTGAGATGGGGTTCTAAAATCAATAGCACTAGAATCGAATTTCCAATCTTTGTTATGATAAACGTATTAAATCCGATATGCTGTAGGTTTATTTTTTTAACGCGTAAGAAACCAAACTACGGATGTATAGGCAGCCATCCTATGGGAATATTAATAACAAGCATGTCGATTTTGGGGTCAGTTTTTTCCAACCCTCTGAGTTTTATGGTTGACCTAATTCCCTTCCCCCTACTTTCTTTCCCTCGTGTATTCGTTGACATGCAATTATTCGCTACAAATCTGCTGAATTATTATGCCGATGACCACGATCTTATAGTAGTTACAGTAGCTGGTAGATTAGTAAAGGCGAAAGTAAATGGTGAATTGAACAAGTACTTAACTTGCCAAGAAAGAAATAATGCTTTAAATGACGATTTGTCATATTTTATATGGTATTTTTGCCATTTCCTTAACCCATTCTTTCAGCTCACGACATAAACAACATGTTGTTAGATGGTAACCGGTTGATCCTTTTTGTGTATGTAATAAGGCTTTGTTTTGTATGGAAAGAGAAAGTCGACGTTGATAAAAGAGCACATAAAAATGTCATAACTTCCTAATAACTCTGGAATTTTACCGTGGCCTTGCTTGCTTTTAGGCAGATTGTGTTGTGAATATAAACTATTAGAACTAGGCTCAAGAGCAAGTCGTAATGAAACTATAACTCGATGTCTGAACTAATTGTAGAACATTATGTGTGATGATGATGATGAATTCATGAACAATTGACGTATGGTTACGGATGACGTACGGGTTTTATCTGTTGTGTATGCAAATTATATAATTGGTTCTGATGTTGTTATGCTGAGCCTTCTAAAAATAAGAATGGAGAAATGATGATAAATACACGTTGGGTATGTATAACGAATCGCTACGTCAGCCAGGTCATTTGATGCTCCATGTCCGTCCTTCACTATTCTGTGACCTTTGTGTATAACTAAATGAAGCGTTTATATAATAATGCTGATATTATTGCTTCTACTAATTTCTAGATTAATTCAACGAAGCATCAAGACCATTTGGCGAACGTATCCTCCCAACTGGCCTCCCAGTTGGGTCAAATCTCGCCACAAACGGTGATGACCAATCTTCCGCAAATAATTCCTTTAATTACCACGCTTCTTTTTGTAACGGAGAGCAATTTCCGGGCACAACTCACATCTTTGAACACGGTCAACGTATTAATTGATAGACTGAAGGATTGCAAAGCTCATAGTGGGATGAAGATGCTTCCAAATGCGGATCTTACTTGGCTAATCCGCACCCTTTGTGGGATATCTTCGGAATCCTCAGCAAGATCTGTTTTGAAAACAGAAGGGACGTCAAGTCTAGCTCGGTTGATTAAGGTGGCAGGTCCTGAGATGATCGGAGAGCCCGTTCTATTTATTCTTATGGGAAATGATGAGAAGTTGAAAAAGCATTTTAAGGGACGAGAGGGGAGTAGTCGTATAGTTACTACTGGAGTTCCTGGAGGTTCACCTAGGTTAAAGGCAACAGCACTTGATGCCCTTACCTTTGCTTTGTTGACTTTTCCTAGGGATAACTTTGAGTTGGATGTCGTGGCTAAGTTGGTACGGCTTTTTTTTTAAATAAAATGTTTTACTTGCAAATACCGTAATTGTAAAATTGTGCTAAATTTCTGAATGAAAATGTTCCTAGGCTTGTCACTGTCTGGTTCATCCTAAGAGAAGAGTACGCCAAGCTGCGTTGGAATGTCTTGCCGTTGTGTCTAATGCAATAGGACCTAACATAGCGCTTCCAATGTTTAGGCAATTTATTCTTGAAGAAGAGGAAGAACCCTTGTTTAGCAGTGAAGAGGTCAACGCTAGTAATAGTAGGTTCGTGGAATTCAAATTGGGGTTTAACCAAGAATTTACAACCTTTATGTATCTCTTCTCCTAGCATCGTATTTTATGAATAAACTTTTAATTTTTTAGCATATCATCCGATGCTTCAGGATCTGCCGTCACTGGCTCTGGAGCATCAACGTTGGAGTCGGATTCCACGGGAGACACGGCTATAGAAGTATTCCCTAGAAATAGTCAAGGCTCTCCCTCCCGGATTCCTATTCCGATCGCAAAACTATTAGAAGCAAACCAAAAAGCTCAGGCAGCAGCTCCAAAATCTCCTGTGAAAGCGCGTCCTATGGTCCAAAACGGCGGTCCTACTCCAAGTTCGGCAGTTTCTGCACGCGTATCTCGTCATACCCTTCCTACTCCCAGTTCAGAAGAGTTGGTTGAATATGCAGTAAAGATTCCGGCAAAGAGTGAGGTCCTCATTAGACAATCAACGCTGGACAGGAATAATAAGAATAGGCAGCCCAACGATAGAGAAGCTAGCGTTAATAGTAGTCAATATTCGGGTTCAAGAACTGCTACAGGAACTGCAACTAGTGGTAGTTCTGAGAGATTAACCTCTTCGGGGGAAAGCACTGGCAGTAGTATTAGCAATATTGACTACGCGATGTTGGAACTTGAGCCTGTTTTAAATGCTAAAGGATCGGGCATAGGTCTTCGGAAGAAGGCTCAAGGGATTGATTCCTACGGAGGACTGCTACTGGCACCGGATATTGCCTGGGTTCTTTCTGGAACTGGACCTGTGAAGAAATGGGATCCTACGGCGATGTAAGCTTTAGACCTTTTCGACTTCCATGGAAATTATTCTTACTTTTCAATGATAATTTCTCAAATGGCTTGCACAGGTTACCTAAGGAACTGAAAGGATTAAATGGGCTAACAAATTCAAGCTTCGGCAATTCTTCAGCAACTGAATCAGATTTTACTTATCAAAGTGGACGAGGAAATAGTAGCACAGATTTCAATATGAGACGAGGAAATAGAATTGAACTAACAACAAGCGAAACAAGTCCTAAGGTAAGATAATTCATTTTAGACACTTTCTTTAATGTGACGTTTGATTTGTTGCCGAATCAGCCAACAACTTCTGGTAAAATTTTAATAAATTAAGGCCAAACTCGCATCATGAGCTAGAGCAGGTGTAGTGTAGGTGTATTTTATGCAGTCCACTATGTTCTTACTTTTTCAGGGTAGAACACATAATTGGGAGGAAGTGGCTGTTTTTCGGGTACAGTTTTGGTTCCGTTAGAGTCATAAATATGTTTCTACCCAAATTAACTCATCGTTGCGTCCACGAAAACCCATTAGAACTCGGTCGATTTTCAGAAAACTATAAATATTATAGTCAGACTATCATGATAAATGCAGATTAACAAAACGTATGGTTGAGCTGATAGCTTGTTACAGGTTGTATTATCTCATTAAAATATTCAGTGAGGGCTTTGCCCTGTCATAAACTATTTCTTCATCTTAACAATCATATTTAATATACTTTTAAACCAGACAATTTTACAAGAAGTGTGCTAAATGTAGAGAAATGATAGTTACAAGTATTTTAAACCAACAAACACTTCATTGGAGTGTACTTTCCCTTTCATCAGATTATTTCCCAAGCGATTCCTCCGATAAAAGGATTCGAAAGTGTTAACTCAAGGGGCTCATTAAAAATGCAAATGTCACTCGATTGTAGTAAAAGACCCATCACTTTTTACCATTTTTGGTATCCCCTCTTTCTTTCCTGTTCTTTATACTTGTGAAAAGCTAAGCTTAGTAGAAGCGTATGATAATAATATTATTATCCATAAACCTCGTAATAATAACATTAGCAAGTTTACCTTTTAATCAAACAAGTGAAGACCCCAGTGGACACGAGGAGGGGGCTTTACCCGACCCGAATTTTCTAACCACTTACTTTCATCACAATTACAACAGAACCTAAATACATTGCATACTATCGAGTTCTACACAATCCAATAAAAAAGGTAGGTCCCACACTTTAGAAATGGGGACAAGGAGCTTTAGGCGTGTTTTATTGTATTGAAAATAGGCAACAGAATAGAATAGGGTCTCCATATTTAGCGAGTGGGATTTCAATTTGATTGATTGAGCTTGAGTAGCCTGACCGACCTGAGTTTTTATTGTAAATAATAAAACAACCACCCACAGCACAGCAGCATGTCTTTGTCATCTAGATCGACTCTCTTAGGTTCACAATCCATAATCCATCCCAATCCAACGTTATGTCACCCAGGAGAGTTTCAAGTGTATGCAACAACAAGAAAGGCTTATTTAATTATGGAGTGGTTGTTTTCTCAGGAGTAAAATAGTCAATAGTTGTTGACCGAGATATGTTGTATTGTTGGATGGTAAAAAAGGAGTTGCTTTCTTGAGAATAAAGTGTGTATTTTATTTTTATTCTAACTAGATCAATCCAATTGAAAGCGATCGCTCTCACTTTGTCAAATTTATTCGACCTACTTTATTACAAGCTATGGAAGGGTGGGAGGTGGAAGGAAGAGTGACAATAATATTATGGATACAATCTGCTTTTTTATTTCTACGTTCTATATAGTTTCCTTTATGAATTCCTGCAGAAAGTAGTTATTCCTGTCACCTAGTTTCTGTTTCACCTTTTTATCTTTATGAGTGATATGGTTGAATTAAATGAAAGGAGGAAAGAAAGATAAAATCTAGGTTGATCGAATCAATGGAATGGGATACGAGCTATTTAAAGTTGCGTGATATTGGTAGTCGGTTTTGGAAAAAGTTGATTTCCCGAGCTAGTATTACTTTCTCCTCGTGTAGTATTTATTGATTATTTAGCTATTTAGCACCGTATTACTGGAGAGTATTGTTCGGTTTCTACTAATAAAAGCCTGAGGTTGAATTTATTTCAGCTTTCTCCAAAAATAGACACCGTTGTCTTTTTAGTTATTTTTTTATCCTGACATTAAAAGAAAGTAGAGTGTGGCACGGCAAAAAGTGTCTATGCAAGCGATATGCGGTTCTCGATTGGA
The DNA here is from genome assembly GCA_034682405.1 of Hydroisotoma schaefferi. Taxonomy (NCBI): domain Eukaryota; kingdom Metazoa; phylum Arthropoda; class Collembola; order Entomobryomorpha; family Isotomidae; genus Hydroisotoma; species Hydroisotoma schaefferi. The sequence continues at coordinate 45,639 of JAQFZX010000624.1, read as the reverse complement.
AGCTGAAAGTTGGTTTAAAAGTGGAAATAGTTATCAATATTGGAGTAGGATTTTTCAACTGGATAAATGGGCAGATATGCATAAGTCGGAGCTACTTTTCTAAATACCTTTTCTAGTAGGATTATTTATTCAATCCGAATCCAATATTAATCCATCAAGAAGGGTCTTATTGTCTAGCGTGCTCGCCATATCCGACTTTTGTTAATATATTTTCTGCTAGTTCTATCTATCATAGATAGAGTGATGGCTAGCCGTGGTCACTACCATACATCAGCAGTCGTTCGTTCCTACATAGCCTTTTCTCCCAGTTGTATGTTATTAATGTCATTGAATTCATGAAAAGTCAATACGAGGGGAAAGTTTTACTAAAGGTTGTCTACAAAACTTGGCTACTCCTGCTGTCTCGATGTAGTATAGATAAAACCTGGAGGGAGATAGAACAGGAGGGGAGAAAGTAAACTTGCATAAATATATGTTGGGTATTTAATATAAAATGTTCCTACTGAAAATAAACTAAAACCACGCTGCATATTGCATTAGATCTTTCTTTGTTCAAGGAACCTAAACAAATCAAACAAACTGAAGTTTTCTGGAAAGAGGTTATTAGCAAATGGTCTCTTGAGTAAATGTCATTTTCCATCCGACTTTTTAGCTAAAGTTAGGTATGCCAAGATAGAGAAAGTCTGTAATGAAAGTTAGAGCAATTAGATTAGGCGATTTACATCGAAGGAAAAACACTTGTACCCGTATGAAAGTTTTTTCTCTCAATATCTTAAGTACTATTGCATTACATGTGTGGGTAGAAGTACGATCAGACCATACATCAAATAAGTAATTTCCCCGTGTCTTTAACTGGTAATGGGAAAGTAGTTGCTTAAATATTTTTCCGTACAGAGAGAATTAGTTTACTCATTACTTTCAAGGTCTGGGCACAATTCTTTTATCATTTATTATTATGACATGCCTTTTAGTACGTTTTAGGTTCGATTTGGGTTGGGATTACAATATTTTAGTGGGTTGTTGTCTTGAGGGAAGTAGATGACGAAGGTCATTTGGACCATTTGCTGGCCCTTGTCACGTCAACAGTTTTACATGCATAGTAAAAAGCAATAAACAAGTTGTGCGTTTTTTTTAATCAAAGCCGTAATTACTTTCTAGGACAACCAATACACAGCCGTGAGTCGTATGAATGCAATAAAAAGGTGTAGAGTAGAGTACAATAACAAAAGTAAAAATACATGCCTTGTAAATTCCCTTTAAGCAAATATTTTCATGCATAAAATAGTATAAAGAAAGAGCCCCTATTTTAAGATAACGGTCATTCATGCTGAAGCTTTTGTCAATTGAACTGAAGGGATGGATAGTTTTTTCCAGGATTTACCAATTCTTGAGCAAATCGTATGGTATTTGTTTCAAAACGAAATAAACATTTTGTTATTGTGTTGTATTGGAAAGCACTTTTTTCATACGTGTCAAAAGTATCATAATCATAATAGAATGGCCTAGAAACGCTAACTTTGATCTGGATAAAATACAGAAGGATAATAAGGTTGGGTAAAATATCACAAGTAAGGTAAATCCCTTAATATGTTCGTGTGTACAAAACCATTTAGGTAACATAGTTTTAAGCTATAGTTTAGTTGGCTTGCTCCGGGAGAAAGTTGGCTTTCCCGTTTACTCCACTATAGACCCTGAGCCGGGTAACAACTTGGCTGGAAACGGGTAACAAATAGTTACTAAAAACGGTGTCCCTTCTGTCGTCTACTTTCTGGTATTATGATCGATTTCAAGCTGCTCAAAAAGTGTCATCCTTTAAATGGAACTGTGTGTGGACAAGAAAGGATTCGCGATTTTTATTGCATAATCAATATTAGCAAAGAAGCAGTTGACATAGTGTCTACCTCACTTTCTTATAAAAACTTTACTCTGGTTTACTCTTTCATGACATAGATACACGACCAATGGAATGGAATGTGCATATTCACAGGAAACGGTTGCATGTATCGGGATATTCATGATAAATTGACAAGTTTGGAGACAGTTTGCTACCTAAGGCCAGTGCAGTGCAACGTTTTTGAAAGCGTGTCACCCAATAGTTTGCGTTTCACTTGTATGCAAAGCAGCAGAAGCGTTTCCCTTCTCATTGTTCGACAAATGATTGTTGACACTGGTGAAAGGGATTTTAGTGCATAATATTGTTTAGAAACTGGGATTTTGGAAATCCATTAAGTTAATATTGAGATACAAGGGAAAAGGAAGTTAAGTGCAGTGCAAATAAGACAGAGGTGTTATAATCGATAGGAGATTTTTGCAGCGTTCAGCGTTGGTTGGTATCGGAGGCTAGAAGGTCGTGACAGTTTGCTAGTGTCATTATTTTAAATGCTTTAGCATTGATATGATAAAAAAAGGTTTTTTTTGGACAGGGACGTGGAAAAGCATAGACAATTTAATATTACATCCAACTTGAGTTAAAGTGTTGATTCTAATATTATTGATTTCCTTACGTGATCGTTTGTAAAAAAAGTTTTGTCTACCGGACGACGAATATTTAATAGCTCATTGATAATTTATGACTCAAGAACTAACAAAGTTTTACTGATTCGAGGACAACTTGATAAGAATATTGATATTGATCGTTGGCAGAAACTAACTTTGCGAATGACGCTATTACTTTAGAAACCCTGGGTGTCTTACTAATACATATTGGGGAAATAATACAAATGAATATTAATGCTTGTATGTTAGGCGTAATTGTGATGATAGGTTTTGGGTTACCATTAGTTTAGAATTTAATGAATGCATTTACAAAACGAAGAAGTCTGTGAAGGAATAGTATGTATACGCAAACTTATTACTACAGAGGTAGATTTTACTCCCCGAATCAAATAGATGACCGGGTTATAGTACCACTGACCCCGTCGTATAGGATGGATGAATTGACCCGAATGGGGGTTGGAAGAGGGGGAAAGTTACCTCCTATTGCGGCTTGGAATAATCAAACTAACAGTGCTAATAATCCAGTTAGTAATAATAACAATATCAATAATAATATTGATTTGAAGTATCAACAGCAAAACTATCACCAAGCTCAGGTGTGTGTTGTTTAGTTGAACATTTACTTATGCTACTTTCTATGATTTGATCTTAGAAATCCATACTTTGATCTGTACAAGAATCGTAAAAACTTATCTATTACTTTAGCAATGATAATTGAAAAATACGAATTTCATGTTTCTGGTGTACGAATGTCTTAATAACACCTAAAAATGGACATTTACCTTCCGAATAAATTGTAGTATCACTAGGCCTCTTAAAAGATGCATATTCCTAAATGTAGAACCCCTTTTTGTTCGATTTCCAGGATCCAATTTTTGGTCGCTACTACTACCCCTCGAATGCAACCCTAACGCCTCGAAGTGGAGGGATTGATACGCTAAGTAGCCGAGTCTCCTCAACCTCCAACAAGTCATTCGGTCTACTCCCCAATAAATACTCCATACATAGGAATCCGCAGTCAAGTCCTCTCCATAATGGTCACGGCGACTACTTGTCCCATCACCATTCCCTAATCCCCGGGGCCTATGATCACCCTCCACCGTACCTCAGCAATGGGGGTCATGACCTCAATAACGGGTACAGTAGCAGCGCTCCCACCTCCACATGGTCAAATAGTCATAACCTTTTACCCCCATCGGAATTCGGGAATCTGGCTAGGCTTAACAAGCTCAAGCCGCTAGAGCCCGTGATATCTTTGAGAGAAAAGTATTTTGACTCCCAAAGAACAAACAACCGGATGAAAAAGCCGTCATCGCAATCCGATTCTGGGACAAATGAGGAAGAAGATGAAGAAGAAGAGGGGGAGGAGGATTATGAACAAACTACGGAAGAAACCGAATATGAACAGACTGACATTGTAAGGGGGGCTAAAACTGGGGCATATAATCATAATCATCGCAATCCCAGAAATGCTTCTGACTATCAAGATCCAATGTTGATGTTGGCCAAGGGAGATTATATGGATGGAAATGGTAAAAGTCGCACTAACCAAGCTTATCTTAGATAATAAAGGGAGTAATAAGGGTCGGTAAAGCTTGTGCAGGAATTTAGAGGGATTATTTCATGACAGGTGCAGTTGGGACTAAGAAAGGAGGTGGAATCGATAAGTTGACGTATAATAGAGAGCAGCCGTTGACGTTGACATCGATGCATAGAAAGGGAGAGGCATTTATTGTCAATAATCAGGTCAATGGTAGGGAGTACCAGGTTTATCACCATCAGATCGAAGTTGACCCTACTGCTGCTGCTGCGGTTTTGGCTGCATCAGGAAAGGGCGGCGGAGGGTCAAATGATGGGAAACGGGGTCAGGTTGATAGTGCTGGGTCTAATCATACTGGAGACTCTGGGGTCAGTCTTGGAAGTTATGGGGATTCTAAAACGGTAAGGTTTTATGGATTTGTCTCAAATAAACCTAGCCGTTTGTTTATTTATTCAGCAGTAATGAGTAAATTGATAACTTTTCATTAATTAATGAGTCGTTTATTTTGATAGTGTTTTCACTGTGGCCTATATTTCAACCTTAATGGGTTAGGGTTTGCTTAAGTGTGTTTTCAGTTACAAGTGCAGCCCAATTATGAGCGTTGTTCCTATTTTATTTTCTGCCAACTTTACCATTAGAATGCAACAATTATTTTTAATAAAGCAATTAAGTATTCCTTTATGAATCGATCGATTTTTATAACAATTGCAGCCCCCTACTACCCACAATACGCCACCGTCCGTGCATAAATTCAGAGAAACTTCCCCAACTAGGAGGTCTTCAGTAGCAACGTTGGGAAAGAATAATAATGCTATGACTTCTACTTTGGGTGTTAATAAGGATCTACATAGAAATTGGCAAAGCACTCCAGACGTACCCACGGCATCTGATACGGACGATGGAGACCAGCGTGGATTTGGGGGAAGTTCATGGTGAGCCACATAAACTAGTTTTCATTTCATTATTCAAACTTGCTCCACTTTTACTTTGGCTTTTCCCTTTTGTTCGAAACTGGTATGGGTGTCCGTGTGTGTAGCAGAAGCTATTTTTTTAACTTATACATACTTGAATGTAGAACGATAAGATTAAAGGAATAATGGAATAAGTAGGGCTTGAGTTTACGTAGCATGTGCAAATATTTCTGTTGCAGCATGCCATTCTGCTCTGCTTATCCTGAAAAAGTCTAAAGTAGCTGGGGTATGGATGTGTGGCAGGTATTCAGAGCGATCGATATAAGCATGCTGGGCTCTACTCGGTTACTAAAGCTGTGCTGTTATTTTGGACCATATTCCTATTTCAGTTAGCGAATTAGTATACAATGCAGTTCAATAATTATACGGATAGGGTAATCTTTTAGCTCAGGCCATCAGGCAATTTGCATGATATGTTTGTTTTACCAAATAATTGCTTAAATAGTACTTTACTCAGAATTGGAACTACATAAGGCTTTAATTAATACCTACGAATTACACAAAAGTACAATTTGGTTTGTCGATTCGTTGGTAAATATTTAAAAGAACAGAATTAATAGGCTAAGCTTGGGTTTAAATATTTAGAATCCACGGTTAGTAAACGAAAATACTTTTTTGTCAGCTAATTTATCTAAATCGATCACACTCAGCTAGTATTTTTTCCCAGCTCAAATCCTTTATGACAGAAATCCCTTCGATGCCATAATACTAAACCTAACGTATTGACTATTGACCTTTTTGAGTTAGTTAACTCAAAAGCAATACAAGTCCACGTAAATGAGATATTATTGATCGATAAATTTGCGTTATTGGTGGTATCGAACTGTAGATAATGAATTCAGGAAGGTATGTAGATTTCGTATCGGGTTTATTTACTCTGGAAATCATCTGCAAAAGTCGCCAATTTGTGGGCAAGTATTTTTTCCTATATTCAGTGTAATTAATTGGTTATTTTCCTACGCTTGTTTTAATAACTTGTCTTTCGACAGAATGTGAATTGATTTGATTGCCCAAACCAAAACCGACTACTGAATGACTCGTCAGCAAAAATATATTGGTTGTGGCTTATGTGATGATGTTATTAAGTCGGGTGGGGTATCGGTTGTATGGATTACACTACCGTGTATAACAATGAAAGTAAGAGAGTCATTAAGGGCGATGATGGTGATGGATGGCAAATGTAAAGGAAAGTTGTAATGAGTATTTTGATCTTATTCCTTATGAAAATTGAGGTCTAGCTACGAAATTCTATTACTTTCTCCAATTGATACTTATGAAGTGCTTTTTGAATCGAGTGAAATATCGGTCTTTTTAGCCTTTCCCTACTTGCAAAAGCTTGGGATCGTTCGTATGTCGCTTGGCTATGTAGAAAGATACTAAATTAATCAAGGATACACTCACGAGAGATGTTTGATTCAATAAAAAGGGACATATAATAGGTAGGGATGGATTTTAATAGAACTTTATGTAGTATTGACCTATGTCGAATTTAGTTTTTAGGCCAGTCTTCCCCTAGCAGTATTTCCGCTCGGTTCTGTCAGTACCTTATTTAGAGCTTTTTGAAGTTTTTTTCCAGTTTAAAAGTAAAAGTTAGTTTTTAAGGATTTAAGGATAAGAATAGGAATTGTTTTGGAATTTCTATACTTCTAAAGAAAAGGCTATAATAATATGTGCTTCAATGGACTTTCATGCTGTTGTTTCAAACAATGTTGTTGGAACTGGGAGTGCCTTAAAGGTAGTGATAGAGCGGGTCAAGTCAGTAGTACTCCGGTTATCCAGTTTCATCCAATTAGTGAGCATGAACGACTTTTTGCCAAAAAGTTATTTCTTCCTTCAGCGTCCCCGGAAATCGGTCCGACTTCTCTATGGGAGGAAATTAGGTATGGAATTTGATAGGTAGCGTTTCATTTCCATCATTAATAAGATACGATTCCTGTGGTTTACGTGCATGATCATGATCAGAGTCAGCAGAATTATTATTGGGACATTTTCGGATGTAATTTACTCTTTATTGTTTCGGGGAACAATTCATCGTAATAGGCAATCAGTTTAAGTAAAACTCTGGTCTAAAAGGTTCTCTGGACTGGATCTCTGTTATTTGTATGACTTCATTTAGCGAATGACAACGTTAATGAATAGGAAAGGGAAGTAGAGCAAACATTTATATCAAATCGCTAACATAGAGATTAAGGCGAAAATAGCTATGTAGACAGCTACTAGAATCAAATTAACGAACAGGGACAAGCACACTCTTTAAAAACTTCAAGGCCGATAAGCAACTACGCAAAAAATGCTGGGGAAGGTGTTTTTTCAATAATAAAACAGTATAGAAACTAAATGAATATAAGTCCATCGTGCAAAAATTGTTGAGAAAGCTCCAACTACGGTCATTAATGTTAAAGTGTGGAACTTTCTTGGGGCTTTTTTAGCATAAGGAAACGTAGATTATCGATTGGCAAGAAAAAAACTCCGTCCTCGACTCAGCATGCACCTTATTTCATTGTTTCGTCGGGATTTTTGCTAACGTCTCCCATTGAGATTTTGGAGTGACGACGCTTGTTTATTTGTTTGCATAGAAATTGATCGATATCCTCTCATCCTCTAGGTAGGGGGATTCCTTTGTTGACTAATCAAGGTCTTTGTCATTCATCAAACTGCGATCCATAGAATCTTTTAATGGTCTTGCATAAATGGCTTGAAGTATAAAATAACAAACTCAGAGAGCAAATAATACGCAAAAATGCTGAAATAAATACTACAACTCGCAGCAGGGCAGGGCTTATTTCTGAAGATGATCGTGATTTATAGTAAATGGCAAGGCTTGGCTTTAATTGCCTTGTGCAAATATTTTTGTTATTAATACAAGTCTCGTCTTTTTAAAACGATGAGTTAATGGTTATTTGATGCAGTGGCAGTGCTTGGCCTAGCGTCATTCTCAATTGCTTTATTAATAGTAATAGTTTGTTTTGCGAATTTAATAACTGTTCGGGTATAGCATAGTAGTTGTAGTTGAACATCAGATTTGGTTGGAGGATGGGGTAAAAATGATTGGTGTTTTATGTGCTAATTTAAAATGATTATTATGATAATCTTGCCGTGCTCACATAACACAAATCATCTCGCGAGACGGATAGACGGCTTATAAAATGATGTCATTTCTCGAAGCCTTGCAAGAAGCAGGGTTTATCTAACCAGCTTAAGCGCATCCCATTGCTTTTATGAGTCGTTAGAATTATCGTTGGAAATAAAATAAATTAGAGGCTCACGCTCAATGCACGTATGTCTATTCCATAAGTACGTAGGGATGATAATGATAAATTTAGAAATGCTCAGCGTAAGCATTACTTTGGGTTGGGCCAATCTCGCATATTTAGGTGGTTAATCTTACTGATAATCTCTGGATTTACTAGGAGGAATCATTCAGGAAGTCCCTCTCACAGTAGACAGTCAAGTACCCGTCTACCCTCGAACCAAGTTCAAGCTCAACCCTCATCAAGCGAAGGGGTCATGCTTCTGCATAGGAAACCGGTGCTGGCTCGCCGTGGTCAATCCGTGGGTCGCCTAGCGGTTTCTGACCTTTCAGAAGAATATGATAGGCTGGGAGTTCCACCCATGAAGTACCCATCGGATAATAAAAGGTCTTCGTCTCATACTAGAAATGCACCCGGTTCGGGTGACCGCTTTGGGACCAGTAGGTCCAACTCCTTGCTGGACGTTCACCAGGAAGATGGGCCACCGATAAGCGCCAGTACAGGGTATACTTACTCTAACGACGGGTCCCTAATCCCTATTACAGCTTCGCCGAAGCGAAACGTACGAAACTCTCGGTCAACGGGTAATTTAGTAGATGACGAGGAGGATCGTTTGAGCTCTGGGGAAGCGAGGTTGAGAATGATGAAGTCCAAGTCGACCTACTTGGAAATTACTGACGAGGAGTCTAGCGATGGGAATAATTTAAAGAGTATTAAGGGAAGGGTTAGTAGAAGGAGTGGACCTTTTGGTGATGTCAGGGCTACGATTGATCATGGGGATTTTATTCCTGAGGAAAGAAAGGGTCCGAGGACGGTCACTGTTAGGGCTCCTAAAATTAATGGAAAAATCGTTCCCACTAAAGTTTATAAAGGGTAAGTTTCTGCAAAGTTTCTTGTTTTATTTTTAAGAACATTATGTACTATATGCATTGAATAATTAAGATTATGGACTTTGGGTTTGCAGGTCTTTCAGGGATATAAATAGTAGAAAGGGGTCAAACGGTGCGAATGGAGAAGTTTTTCCATCAGATCTTAAACCAGTTACCTCGCCAAGGCACGCCCTTCCTATCGCTTTAACTCAACTGCAATCGACGGAATGGTAACCCTTATTTTTGGGACTTTGGCTTTAAACCGTATTTCTAAAATATAGCGTAAAAAATTAAGTGCTATATATACAATTGGTTTAATCGAATGCTTTATTACCCAACAGGGAAACAAACGTGGACGGATTTCGCCAAATAGTTCGTATGATTCGTTACCACCCGGAGGCAATTAGGGCTGAACTGCATAAAGTTAATAACGCTGGGATTCGTCACCTAGCAAATCTCAGGTCGCAAGTTTGTCGTTCTGCCATCCTCTGTTTCAAGGAGTTGTACATTACTCTTGGAAAGGCTATGGAACCGGTATGCATTCTTATGGAGTTTCCAATCAGGAATAATAAATAACAAGCTCGTTTATGACTTCCGCTCTACTTACTTTCGCTGTTTGGAACTCGAAGTATTGATTGTGTAAGGTAATTTGGATTGTTTTGTTATTTTTCGGTATTTATAGGACTCTGAGAAAATATCTGAAAAACTTCTGGATAAATCTGCCGATACCAATAAGTTTATACGGGAGGATAGTGCTAAAGCTTTGGATGCTATGATTGCCAATTTAACTCCGTCAAAAGGGTTGGCTTGCTTGGATTTATTTGGAACAAGGTACGTTAAAAGGGAAATAGAAAGGTACAAGTATTTTTAGGTTTATCCTCACCTATGCATTTTCCACGGAGTCTATTACTTACGAACTGTAACTGAGTACCTCCTGTCTTAAACAACCTACGGACGGGATTGAGAAAAATTAGTGGAAAACATGCGATTTTATGATTTCACTCTAACAGTAGCTATAACTCATTCCAAGATGCATGTAATTTTACTTAAAGTTGCAGTTGTAATGTAGTGTAGTTTAGCATTCCTCGGGAAGAGGATTTTATTTCATGTGAATTGGAAATTACAAAATATCTATAGGTCTCAATTCTGAACTGGAACTGAACTCTCATGTACTTAACTTGTTAGGGATGAAGAAGCATAAGGATTAAGCATACACCCAACAAGGAAATAATTATAGCTTTTTTGAACGGTTTTAGACATCGAAACCCAGCGGTTCGATGCATGGCTGCCCGGATGACTGAAAAAATGGTGGAAAATATCGGTGCGGAACGATGTCTTATAGAACTTCCCGAGAGATTATTACCAATGTTGTGCAAACTTCTGCAAGAAGGAAGTTTAGAAACTAGGTAAGGAATCTGCTTGACTAATGGGCAACGCTACAACCACTGGCAATTTGGCTTGCTGCTCATGAACCATATTAAGGACCCAGTGAATACCCTTTTTGATTAATTAAGAGCTGGACAGTACCTGTAGTGCTTATTATTTACGGCGTTTTGACAAGCATTTATATACTTGTTTCCAGAACTGTGGCCAAGTCTGCTATGTCCAGTTTAATGGCCCATCCATCGTTTTATACACAACTGAAACGCTACGTACCGCCAGAGGTTTTACGTCATGCACAGAAAAGTATTGACTCTCTGCAAAAGTAACAGAGCTGTACTTGGACTCGTGAATTATTGGTAAGCTTAGCTTGCCCATGTTTTTAATTGCTAATTGCGAGTGATTTCATCTTTTAATTGCAGTTAATTATTTTGCACAGAATCAACCCTACTGAATAATGTTGGTGTTGGTAGTATGCTGAGCTAAGATATTTGTGATGGAAATTTTGTGACGCTGACGTACCTCTGGACCTTAAAAAGCCGTCCTATGATACAGAGTCATCTTTTAACTACGTCTATCTATACATTTCATAAATAAGTCTTTATCTCATACAGTACGTTTAGTAGTAGCAGTAACAGATTCTGGATTAGGTTTGTAACAGCATGTGCGTATGATTTCCTAAAAACCTGTCCAATAAGTCCTTTAGTCTATTATTTGTAAGAAAAGTTTTAAAGGCAAGATATGCATCATCCTAATCTTTTTGTAAGAATTACAAGGCTGATTGAAACTGTGTGGTAGAGAAACTAGTACGTAAGCTAAGATATTCAGATGCAGAGGTAACTCTTAATAAACACTATTTATTTGTAAAATTGTACGTAAAGTTTAATTACAAACAACGCCAATTACAAATCTGAGAAGAGTTTCAGAACTATTACTTTTTGAACGTCCAAACCATGACGCTCCATGTACCGTTTAAGTACGGAGTAGCAGTCGATGTAACGATGTGATATCCAAGGTCATCCAGGAAGTTGAACACAGGTTGTAGATTAGCTATTGGTGCGTTGCAGAAGTGATCTGTTAAATTATCGAAAAATTGTCAAAAATGGATGGATATTCCTATACCGTATTTCCCTGTAATAACTCCCCCTACCTCTTTCCATGCTAAAAATTTTAATTCGCCCTATCTTGCGTCTTGTCCATGTTAAAGTTTTTTTCAATATTTCCTTTGAAAAATACACCCCCCGGGGAGTAATATCCGGAAATACGACAACCTTAAAAGTTAAAACCTACGTGTCGGCTCAATCCATCCGAGGGTGACGTATTTTTTTGTTCCGAGACGTTGGTTATATCCCTTCATGCCTGTCTGACCGTGATCATGGTCATAACTGGATAGCACGTTTACGTTTGTCTCCGGTTTCAATTTCTGAAGAATCCTCACACTTTCCGATTCTGATGGCAATCCAGAAACTTCGACTTGCACTATGCCTGTCTCACTGGCAGTTTTTACTCTGAAATTCCGGGTCAGATGTAGTGTACTTCATACTTGATTGCTTATCGCACCTTATCATGGGCGCAACTAGGATGGGGCATCTGGGGGTACATATAGCATTAAAGGATATGAAGGGGTGTTGGCTTAACATGTAAAGGATAGAGCTTATCGGGAATGCCAAGGGGTACATTGAAAAACTACGGTGTACAAATGTACCCTCGTACCCCCAGTGGTTGGGCCAATGCTTCTTGTCGTGTTTCGTGAGTCAAGAAGTGTCGAATGTGCAAGATGTTCAGAATAAAAGTAACTTACATTAGATTGACAATTGGCATCTTTGAAGAGAGTTAGAGTGGGAGCGGACGTCACTTTTTGGGTTTCTTTAGGAAGATGCTAACTTTTAATGGAACAAAAATGCAGTTGCAGACAAATTAAATTATTGCTATTTGAATTTGAAAGCCCAACTTTCACAGGAGAAGAGAAAAATGTAACTGAAAGACCGAAGTAACTTTTTTGTAGCGTCCAATTCCAATAGATTAAATTCTGGTGAGGCGATACGTAGACTAGACAGCAAAAAGAGGATCCTTCGTCATTTGCGACGTTCTAAAAGTTACTATTCGGTTGCTTTGTACTTTTTTGTAGCCGCAGCATTTCTTTAGATCTCCGTAAAATCCCTCTATCTAGGAAGTATAGATACGAGCTACACAGTAATTCCTGCCTATATTTACGAAAAATGGATGTTAAAAGCGCATATTTAACATGGTAGGAAATCCCCGTTTAACATGTAAAAGATGGCGTGGCGGCTTAATTAACGAGGGTGGCTTATGGTCGGGGAATTGCTGTAATTTTTCATTAGGATAAATACGTTTATTCTGAAAAATCTCGTTCGATTATATTACAACGTCTAAGTAAACTACACGGGGAAGGTCACAAGTATTACTGAGAAATATTGAGTAGAGCAGTTGCAGTTCATTTTCAGGAGTTTTAGAATTGGAAGGTCCAAATGATGACCTTATCCTTTCTAGATGAGTGGATATCAGCAACCTCGGTGGTTGATTCATTAGCAAATCGATACCCAACGTCAGACAACAAGTTGAAAACGCAGCTCAGACTTCCTACTGGAGCGGTCGTGTCCCTGGAATCTGCCAAAATATCATAAAATGATTGCTTATTTCGTAATTAAACGCGACATAGAATTATATACATGGTTGGTAGTAGAATACCACGATGTACGGCTTTTTGTCTGATTTTTACCTAGGTTTCGATCACTCCAGGTTAAAGTAAAGTATTCTTGAGTTTGTCGAAAACTTGCCCCTCCACCCGCACCCGATGATTGACCGCGGTCATACTTATAACTGGAGGTTATTCTTGCCTCAGGTTTTAATGTCTGGAGACTCTTCACATGTTTTGATGGAAGTCCAGAAACTTCGACAATCCATTGAAATCGGGATAGGGGTCTCATTCTGAAATTAAGAAATCGGATGAGTTTATAATAATGCATAGTTTTTGTCGCATCTTGTCTTAATATGATATGCTTAGGACGCTAGACAGAATGTGATGTACTTCAAGTTGATTATTGGCATCTTTCGTCTGTGATTTCAGTTTTGTCTTTAGGAAGTAGCAAGAACAAATGATATTTATGCTTCGCTCAATTATTTTTGGACTGACCAAAGGCTAACTACACAATTTTGAGGACTTTTCGAGAAATAAGGTATTGATTGATACGAGGACGCGCATAGAACAGCCGAAATGAGAACATTTACCCTCGGTCATTTTAAGGTCAACTCTAAAGCCCCGTCGCAACCTCATAACTATGACCTTAGCAAGCCTTGCCTTAATGCATGCCCTTTTAGTGATACTTTGTCTACGCTTGCATGTAGCTTATCTAGCCGTAGCAAAAGCTAAGTCCTCGAAAGCATCCATCTCCGTAAAATTCTGAAACTGATACTGATAAGGTAAGTATATACACACAGGCAAAGTAAGCCGTAAGGGAAAGCTAAGGTGTAGTAAAAATGCATTTATTCCTAAAATGGTAGATTTAAGTTCTTTAAATTACAACTTAAGGTAAGGAGGCAGATTATTTCAGAGAAATTGAGCTGGATTGAATATTCATTTTTGGAAGGTCCAAACGATAAACTTGTAGTCGCCACTCTTCGAATCAGCACCCATAGCATTCGATGCTACGACGCGATAACCAAGGTCATCCAATAGGTTGAAAACAGGGTTTAGATTAACCACTGGAGCCGTTGTGTCTGCAAAATAGCATGAAAGGATTTATCATATTATTGTCAAATTAGTCGCAAAAATGCAGTTATATCGCTGCAGATGCTTATGACGATGACAAAATGATAGTTTGTTCCAACCTGTACTAAGTTCATTCCATGTAAGGGTAAAGTACTTTTTTACTCCTTGACCTAAATACTTTTCCACAGGACGGTAGTCATAACTGGACACTATGTTTGATTGAGGTTTCAATATCTGTAAAGTTTCCACGAACACGTCTGGCATTCCACTAACTACCACCCACCATTCCATTCCTTTGCCTGATCTCATTCTAAATTTTAAATATTTCAGCTTAATAGCATGTCTAATGTCTCAACTCAGATTGCGATACGAAATGTATGTAACTTACTTCAAGTTGATGATTGGCATCTTAACAGTGATAGTTTGATGTTGCTGTTTAAATTATAATTATGTTCGTAAGTTATATTGCTACTGTTGTGTGCAGAAGTTACGCTGAACTTATTGGGTGTTTTTTTTATAGAGATGCTAGCTTTCAGTGGAACAAATATATGCATTGCATGGTTGCAAATAAATTAAGGTTTGATGCGTTGCGTTGTTTTATGGATAATGTTTCAAAAAAACAGGAAAGGTTTATTACAAAGCTTATCTTATCTTCAAGATGGATTAGAGTAGGATTCGGATTTCTATATTTTATACCCTTTAACTTTATACACAATCGTTTACCGTTAGCGACTACTTTACATTATTTATTAGCTTTTACTAACTACACGCTATTACTTACCGTTGCGTTGTTACTTACAACACTATTGTTTGTATTATTACGTTACACTAAAACTCGGGACATGCTATTGATTTTACTTTGGTTGGAGTTTGTGGGTTAAGGTTGGAACAACTTTTCAGTTTTGAATATAACACGAGTTGATGAACTTAATAGAACATAAACATGCAGACTGCTTTACAATAATTCATAATTCGAACATGCTTAAAATACATGAATAGTGGAGGGTTGTCCTTCGGCTTTAAAAATTGAAGCCATTTATTTAAACTAGTCCCTTTAGAACCCCATATTTTCCTTGAGTTCGGCTAACGAAGATACAATACCTAGAATACTTTTAAAACGGATTTTAAAGTGTAACAGAGTCCTTAGAAAAGTGTACGATATCTGATAGTGAAGCTCATTTTACTTGGAATTTCCTCCAATCAATGCTTCATCCATAAGATCGTCATCAATGGCATAAGGGGAAGCCGCTGGAGATGCCTGAATGAGCGGACTTCTTAACAAAGCTGGAGAATTTGGTTGCGGAGAGTGAACTATGTGTACTGAAACGGTCCCGATACCCAACGGACTTGCCACAGGTTTCGGAGACATCGGAGGTAATATCGGTGCCGGGGAAGTCACGGGGACATTAGATTGCTCTAATGTTGGGGGAGGTGGTGGAGGCATTTCTGGAGATTTTGACTTTTCATCAGGACATACTACTTTGTCATTTCCGTTTCCACTGCTTTCTGTCTGAGGTGCAGGAACATTTTCTGTAGTTAGTTTGGATTCCGTAGTATTCGAAACAAGAGGAGCGCTCGGGGTCTCCTCAGGAATGCAATCATCAATAACCATTTGGTCATCGTCAATTTCCTCTGGGGGAGGAATAACTTGTTTTGGTGTTTCAGAGATTGGGGCGGGCGCTACTACTGGAGGAGGGGTTGTAACACTCGGAGGAGTCACAACTTTCGGACTTTCTTCGCTACCAGTTGGGTTTAATGGGGTTGTAGGGATATTTTGAGGAGTGGATAGGTTAGTGATGCAATTGAAAGGATCTGGAGATTCGGGGGAGGCAAAATCCATCATGTTATTTCCACTAGATACCGGCTCAGATGTAATGGGCTCCACAGGAGCAGACTCGACGGGTCTCTTTATTTCAAAATTTCGGGCCCCGTTAGTTGAATCCACTTCTGGGATGAGGAGTGGTTCAGGAGCTTGTTGAGTTACAATTTGTGCAGCAAACGTCTTGGGAATGATTGGACAATTAATTTCCATCAGAGCTGGCGGCTCAGACCGATTGGTCAAGCTAGAGCTAGACATAGAACTGCTAGTCTCGGCAGTAAGTTCCGGAGCTGGAGCATCAACCTCAATTGGTACGGGTACTATTGGTACTGGTACGGACGTAGGTGTAGGGACCACCGGCATGCTCTTCTCTTTCCTTTCGAATGAAGAAGTATACGACTGACTCTTACTGGAGCTGGGTGTGGAAGTTGACGTCGAAGAAGAAATTTCAGCAGTAGACTTACTATCTGATGCGGAGCTTGACGAACTTGAACCAATGTTTGGATTACTCCGTGATTTCTTGGGAATTTGGAACTTATTTGGATCAAAAATAGGAGCGCTTGCAAATATTCCAGATTCTAGGCTCTTGACCGCTCCAGGGAGAAACAACTTCTTTGTAAGATCCTCAGACTCAAGTCGAGGCTTTCCATCTTTACCTTTCGACAGGCTGTTCAGTTTCATTCCCAAACTATCTTTGAGGTCTTTCGGAACTGTAAACTTTTTGGTGACGCTCGCTAATTTAGCGGACAAAGCTGATAGGGGTTTCATCCCTGGGATGACTTTCTTCAGACCGCTGGGACTTTTCAAACCCAGGATACCAGCTTTTTGGATCTTGGAGGGGTCCTTTACCTTGGTTTTGTTTATAGTTAGTTTGAGGCCTTGACCACCTTTGATCATGTACTCTTGATTTCCTCCAGGACCTACGTTCCCTCCTAGTGCCTTTTTCTGCTGCAATACGTCGTTTGTAATTGCTGATGATACTTTCAAGTAATCCTTGGTACTCATTGTTCCGGTACTGGGCTCCTTCTTTTCCTTCTCTGGCACGTCAGTAGAGCAGTGTACAGATTTTAGTTTATCAATTACGGCTGCCAACCCACCTTTCTTTGCAATAGGGGGTTTCTGAGCGTTTTGTGCATTAGCAACCAAACTAGCTGCGGCTTGCTGTAGTGCGGCAGTTACTGCTGCATTTGCCATTTGAACTTGGTTAACCTGATACTTTGATTCACTTTTGGAAAACTCTGACTTCAAATTCATAAGATCCCCTTTATTGTTTTGGGAAAAGCCCAAATCTGGAGATAAGGCTTTCAGTGGAGGAATGCTTAAATTAGACAGATTTTTCACCGCTTTTGGATTCGGCTTTTTAACTTTCTGCTTTGATAAAGGGTCAGGATACTTTGGTGAGTTGGATGAAGAGGAGGAAACAGACTTCAAAGTCGAAACACTTGGCTTCCCTTGACTCGCTAGCATAGGCTTCGCAGGACTTCCACCACCAAGATTTGGGGAACTTGGTTTTTTGTTGATATTAAAACTCGGAGACATTCTTCCTTTTGAGTCCAAGAACGGAATTTTCGATGGTTTTGATGGTTCAATTTCGCCTCCTTCAAGTTTCCGCTTTCCACCAACCCTATCTTTGATTTTCTTCTGCTTGTTATCTAATCTGTCGCTACTACTACCGTTACCGGGATGTTTGGAGAGGATTGGGGTAACTGTAATAGAGTTTGGAATTGTTACGGGATGATTAGGCAAGGGAATTATTTCAATCCCGGGTCTAATAGATGCCAAAAGTGAGTTAACATTGCTTGAAGTGTTCGATACTGGAGTAATACTTAGGCTTGGAGTAATTAAAGGCTTGAAATCAGTCCCATCCATGAGATTTTGGAGTCCTGAAAGGTCTTCTGAGGAGTGAGAATCCAAAGATAAACTTCGTTTGGGGGTAGACTTTTTGTTAATCATGGGCTTTTTGTCCACGTCATCGACATTATTATCCACAGACGTATTGTTTACAGGAGTCACTTCAATATTCCATCGGGGATCGGGCATCTGATCCATTCCGAGTTCACTCATTAAAAGATTAATAGCATTTCTTTCTACTCCACTTCCATCTGAGCTATCACTCTGTCTCCGTATGGGACTTTTCTGATTAAAGGAGCGCGATGGGGACTGGCTTGGATTTGGTCTTATGGAGAGAGAAGGGCTGGGAGATTGCGAAGGCATTGAATCAGAAGTATTTTTCCTTTTTCTTCTTTTCTGAGCTTGTCCAACTTGGTCCAATAATCCCATTAACATTGGAGAGGGGGCCACAGGGTTTGAACCCATCTGAGAAGCCAACATTTGTATAGCCATGTTTGAAGTAAGGCTCGGAAACGAAGACGTTCCAGCCAAGTTTAATTGATTTGATAGGTTAAATAAGTTGTTCATATTCATATAGCTTAGAATGTCCATTGGATTTTGTGGTGGCTGAGAAGGGAAGTTTACAGGAGATATACTATAAGATGAAGTAGAAACAGGAGTTTTGGGTATTACTGATGGAGCTGTATTGGAGTTTGAATTAGAACTTGTATTGAAGTTCATGATCCCAGGAGGTACCATAACATTGTGATGAGCCGAGCTTTGTGAACGTTCGCTTGATTCTGCTCCACAGCTTCTTTCACTCTTCTGTGATACCTCGACGTTCATGTTGCTTCCTCCAACGGTGATATTGAAGTCCGGATTTGCAGGCTCGGCTTTAACTTTCATGCTCTGCCAACGACGAATTACTGCACGAAGTGTGATGGGGATTGACATGCTCCTAACAAATGAAAACAAAGCGGATAGTTTCACAACTTAAATGAACATAAGCAGACTATCCAATAGTAGAAAAGTTGTATTCATTCCATACCTTTGGACAACTCTACAAGCATGTTCCTCAAGCGTTGGAATAATATCCGTCGCGTTAGCCACGGCATGAAGTCGGCAGTGTGGGTGTGTCACATCTCTCAAGTCAAATTCTAAAGTCACCAAGGAATCTTCCAACGGATGCTGGAATGATACCGACAGATTTTGATGCGACAAAGCGTTCACTTCAAATACCATACAGTCTAGCTCTGAAACAGTATAAAAGAATGATACCATATAACTTATAAATTCAAACTTTTTTCTTTCTGCTTACAAGTGTACTTTTGCAAGCACAGCACTTACCAGGTTTACTCCCAGTCCTGACGCAACTAGCAACAAGTGTGTTAAATGTAAGCTGTTGCCTCAAAGTAGCCAGAACTTGAGGTAGTTGGGAAGCCAGAGTAAAAGCAATAGACGACACAAGTACTCCTTCCAGATTAGGCGTTTCTGTCATGAAATAGCAATGAACTTGATCAGGCAGAGCTACAAAAAGGCCTTTACTATCCCCACAGTTCAACGTTCCTCCGGATACACTTTGAGAAACCAAGTTGAGAATGGGTTGAGGATTCGTAAAATCAAAGCAGTCTATTGCAGTAGTTGTCTGAATTGTTTTCAGTAGGTCAATGCACATTGGAATCGGTTTCCCAAGGTTAACAACAAAACAAGCTGGCAGAGCTGTACTATTGGTGGCATTTAGTTGTCCATATCGTGGAATACTGCAATATATTTTCAGTTTAATTTTTTCTCTACTCAAGACTGAAATGAAAATATTGACGACAGGATCTTGCTTACCACTTTCCATCCGGAGTTTTAATAATATTTACAATAGCACCCATCTGCAACTTGTGCGATGTGGATGCTTGAATACTAATGGTAGCCACACAACCCAGCTTCTCATTTACAATAGTTTTAACATCATTTGTCAAAAGGGATTTTGAGCCAACATCCAGAAACTCATATGGAGAAATGTAGTAAACGAGTTTAACGGGATGACCTCCTTTTCGGTGCTGGAAAATACCCAGAAGCGACTTCATTACAACAGTCTCTCCATCAGTTACATGGGCATAAGAGCTGGCCATGGATGAAAGGTCCGTTTCTAAATTTTGCAGGGCTATATACGCCTTGCTTTTGATCTTTTTGTCGGCATTAAGATGGTAAATTGACACAAGGCCTTCCAAATGTGCAGTAAAATCCACAAAGTCTGTCTTTCTCAAACTTTCCACAATTTCTGGACAGCTCTATAAGCAAAATTCGTTAGAAAAAAATTATAAACAGGACAACAACAACAACATTGACCAACTGTAAGTAGTTTTTTACTAACTTGATGTTCAGTCTTTCCATCGTGCTGTATCTTAACATCCTCAACGACACCGTTAGGGTCAATTAACAATTCCAAGTAGAACATATCCGAAGAAATAAACCATTCATGTCCAGTTGCCCCTGGGGTAAACTTAAGTCCCAGTTGTCTCGCCACCATCTCCAACCTCTCCACCATACTTTGCAGAGAGTTAACTTTAATCGACTGTTGAAGAGTATCCAGGGATTTCTGAAGGTTTAGCTTATCTCCGTAGTCAAGTATGCATCTTCTCTCCTAAACCACAACAAATGAACAAAACCCATTAAAAATCCGAATTCAATTATCGTTAAAAAAACACACAAAAACTACTTTTTACCATGAAAGCTTGTCGAATATTCTTGGAAGTTTCCGTCAACGCTTTGAACTGGCCTGACTTCTGCTTCAGTTTCTCCATTAGCAAGTCCAACTGCCATTTTTCGGCCTTCTCGTCCGACGATACGTATGCCCGTCTCGTTGGAACGACCACAGGGGGATTATTCGTCAACTGCGGCCCCCCTCCTCCGTTAGCATTCGCATTTGGATCGCCACCACCACCCCCACCGCTGCTACTTCCACCGGCACCCCCACCGGACCTTGAAGGGCTCTTTGCAGTGGATCCTCCAACTGCGGGCGATCCGTCCATCATCTTTGTCATGAATCTGTCACAGAAAAGAGAGAGAGAGAGCTACGTTTATTAATCAATTCATCTTATCATCTTGGTCTTATCTTTATCTTATCATTGAGAAAGATGACGTGACCTTTGACCTTAATACTTTCCTCAACGAACTGGAGGCTTTATCTTTAAAAAGTATTGACCAAATTGAGCTAAAATTACGTAGAAATAAAGGCAGAATAATAAAAACGCTTACCTGTTTTGATCAGTTTATTCCAAATAACTTTTAAAGTCAAAATTTCAGAAATGTTTTGTTATTTTTTGTTGACAAATTGAGCCGTCCATTTTGACGAACTTTTGAATCCAAAGTTCCTTGTCCTTTAACCCTTTCTTGGAGGAGTTGGGGCATCCGGAGACTCTACATTTATTTACCGTATTTCCGGATTTAATTCCCCCTGGGGAGGTATTTTAATTTTTTACAATGAAAAATTGAATAACGCCTTATTAAATTGGGTAAAAGATGAATTTTTATTTTAAAGATTAACGGAATAGGTAGGGGGAATTATTTAGAGGGGAATAGGAGAGGGGAGCCCGGGGAGGGCAGGGGGACTGTTTAAGGGGGCATTAAAACCGGAAATACGGTAATTGTTTTTAAAGCAAGGCAAGCAACATTTATAAAATTTTGAAATATCATCGTTTTAAAAACATAAATTATGCCCGACATAAAATGTGAAAAGGATGTACGGAACGGACTACGGACGGATCGCGGACATGTAATGATTAAACTTCGGGTTATTAATTAACGTGGGTTTGTCGCGACAGGCTATCCTTTGCATGTTAAATAAGGGTGTCTCTCCTATGTTAAACATTATTTAAAGAAAAAACGTCTTTTTTCCTTAGATTAACCGCGGCTCTGTGGTGAATTTGCCGTGTACTTTTGCAAAATAGAAATGAAGATTGTGTGATTTGGATGGGAAAGCTGGACTAAAATCTGCGTCGAGCATCTTTTTACTAGTTTTAGGTTGTAGAGTGGAACGTTTGGTTGCAATCCACGCCGGACATTTCTTCTAGCACGAGCAGCAGAAAAAGTTTTTATTTTCAGGTATAAAGTTTCGAAATTTTATGGGTTTTTTGGAGTTTTTGGGATGGAAATTGGGAAATTGAGTTGAATTTGGTAGTTTTGGGTCGTAATTTTGACTTTTTGGGGGATATTGTAGGATTAGTTGTGGTTTTGGGAGGTTAAATGAAATAGAAACCTTTTCAAAGTCGAACAGTGGAAGTGTGGAGATTTTGTATTTTATTGAAATTTGTAAAATTTTGATTATTTTTTTCCAGGATTCAGCGATATCTTGAGCCAAAATGAAAGCGAAGGGTTTGGTGAGTTTATTTATTTACTTGGCCAGCGTTTTTAGAAATCTGTGCAGTTTTTTTAATTTTTAAACGTGTTTTAAAAACGCTCGTTTATGCATTTTTTAGTTAAAGTTGATGATAAAATGATGGATTATTGTTTGATTTTGTGAACAGTTGAAACAGTATGAGGTTATCGGAAGGAAGCTTCCTTCCGAGAAGGAGAAGAACCCTCCCTTGTACAAGATGAGGATCTTTGCTCCAGAAAGGATAGTAGCCAAGTCTCGTTTCTGGTATTTCTTACGACAGCTGAGAAAGTTCAAGAAGATGACGGGAGAAATTGTGTCGGTTAAGCAGGTTAGGAGGCAGAATTAGGATAAGGATAAGGATTACTGGTTTGGCATGACATGATCTGAGTTTTGTAATTTATTTATATTAATGTGGTTAACTTTATATGGTTTTCAGATTCCAGAGACCTCACCAACACGAGTTAAGAACTTCGGAATTTGGTTGCGATATGATTCCCGATCTGGAACTCACAACATGTACCGAGAGTACCGTGAACTTAGTACCACTGCAGCAGTAACAGCTTGCTACAGAGATATGGGAGCTAGGCATCGTGCGCGAGCCCATGCTATTCAGGTCAGTACTAGTACAGTAGTGTCGTATTAAAATGATAATGGGACAGTAATATGCCGAAGGATGAAGTGACCATGAATCAGGATTTGTGTTGGAATTAGTTCTAACTGTCTAAATGTCTTATTATTATTTAACAGATTATCCGAGTAGAAGAAGTAGCCGCATCAAAATGCCGACGACCCATTGTTAAACAGTTCCATGATGCTAAACTCCGATTCCCCTTGCCCAAGAGGATCCAACAGAAGCACACCTTATCCAAGTTCTCCTACGTTCGACCTAAGACTTACTTCATGTAAACTCTTAAATGATAATAAGGAATTTGTTTTATTACTCTATTCCTACTTTGTCGTTTAAGTGGAATAAAGGTGGTCTTCAGAAACTTAAATCCATGCGTCATGTTCTTTGTAAAATTACAATTACATCGGATATTGTTTTCATCCCCTGGTTTTTTTTATATTCCGATAATAAGAGAGTTATAAGCTTGTAAGACAAGGGCACGCATTTTTGATGACAATGAGGTTCTGTATGTACCGAACTCAATTGCATTTATGTCTTGGCTGTTTAGTAGAAAGATATTCACGAAGTTCTATTCCAAAACTAAGCCTATCTCTTAGTATTTTTGCATTTTTTATTATTCAGGAAAACTAAACACTGATTTTCTTTTCACGTAGATAAATTCGAATTGTTTTGAAGTTCCATATCATCGGCTTTAGTCAAAACATTTTCTTCACACCCCTTAACCTCGGATGATCCATATTGCACCCAATTATATGCTTCCTCGCTTATCGGTAAAGGATTTTTAATCCTTCGAGGTCGATATGTATGACTACTCGAATGCGGATTTTCATCTCTCCTAGCAGTTCCAAGATTACCATCTACATTACTTTCAGAAATGTGGGATTTTTCCACTTCATTTGATTCCTCTTCACAGAATTTCCCTACACATTCAAGTGATCTTTCAGGGCGAGTTTTCCCCTCGGCAGTAGTGTAAGGTTGTGGGTGTGGCTGGATACTCCGATGATAAGCAGGATTGATTTCCGGTCCAATTGATGCCATCTAAATAATATATTTACGGCTTATTTTCGTAATTATATCTTCAAGTTCAAGTACAGCGAATTGTCAAATTAAGAATAACTCTATTTTTAAATTTCAAACCTCTTTATTGCTATGTCGTTGGATAGGTTGTGAACTGTAAATCTTCGTTGGAAATGCTGAACAACCAATAATCACTGAAATGCTTACACATCCCAAAGATGCTAGAAAATATTTATACATTTTGAGATCGTACGTAAACTAAAGTGAACTACAATAAGTAACCTTAAAATGAGTAGAATGGAGTCTTTTTCTTGATTAAATAATTCGGATTCTGATCAGAACTGAATACCACCACCCACCCCATGTCCATACCTAATTTAAATGGTTAGCTAACAAGCAAAATACGTACAATTAAGCTTAACTTGCTTCCAGAATTCGGATTTTCCAGTTTGAGTTCCCACGAGCATTAGGTCGTTAAAAGGTTTATATCCTTCTTCTTTGTCCACAGACGTTAATTGCATGCCTCTGTCTCAGTTTATTATTATCATTGCTCGTTATTATAGTCCAGTTTTGCCTTTTAATTAAGTGAGAAAAGGTGGAATTAGTCCATTAAAAGTAAAATCCATATAGAATGTCCAGCGTATCCAAACTAAAACTTACTAAAAAAACCATATAAAAACTTTTATGTGTGGGAGTAGAAAGTGGAATAGATGAGGATCTCCTCTAAATACGACTGCATCCTTTTGGGATTTGGAAAACTTGCTAATTCTAATTACCTCAAGTTTAAAGCGAAATTCGATGTAATAAAATATTTATATGCAGATTAACTTCAATAAAAATCCTTTTATTACAAATAAAAAAATAAAGGTTTTAGATGGAGGGGATGGGGATAAGTTTATTAATAAATTACAATTACTACGTAGAGTCTGCTACCCCTATGCGACAGCCAAAAAGACGAGGAGGTCATTCATGCTTCTAAATTATAAATGTTGCTCTGTCGTCCGTCAGTCAATTTTTAAAAAATCGTCAGGTTTATAACTTTGTTCGAGTTCGAGTGAAAAAGACTAACAGTAAAAAATGTAATTTGGAACTTCCGTTTATTACTCCAAAGAACCAAAATATGCATTATGGACACACTTTGCTATAAAAAAAACTCCAAGGTACATGTTCGTAATTTCAAGAGGTTAATTTGATTGAACGCTTGGCTAATTCTCTAAGCTTACCTACGCCCGACGGGCGTAAAGCGTTTGAGCGTGTTGTATAATTTAAGAATCTGTTAATAGTTCTACTATAGCATCTCGTATGCCTTAGTTGCTTAAATTAGTATTAACATGCTAATGAATTTGTGTATGAATGTTGGATGATTTACATGTTGCAGTCTTGCTCAGCTTTAGCTTTGTTTTGCCTCGTATTAGCATTACTAACTCGAGCCTTTATTAATTATACTTCTGATACCACATCATTGGGTTTAGCCAGGCAAGGCAAACCATCTGCATCTTTGGCATTGAAAATAGGAAATAATCAAGAGATTTGGTTATCTTAATTAGTTTTACTAATGCGGAAATTTTTTACATATGCACTAGGACTCCAGAAATATCTTCCTATTCACCTCTGCAATGAATATATTCTATAAAAAGCTCCGGAACTCTTTAGCTAATCAAACAAAGTAGAGTTCACTGATGAATTGATGATAATGAGCTGCGAATTAGTACTTTATTGTGTAGGTAGGGTAGGAAAGAAATAGAATAATAATGCAGTCGTAATGTGAATAATTTACAAGTAACCCTTAAAGCTACTAAACTAACAAGCTATAACTAGGAAAGTGTTATCCTTTGGTCAATCTAATTTTTTTCTGTAGTAAGGTCACCCTTTAAGTAAAACAATGAGCCTACTCATCCTCATGGAAGGTTGAAGGTGATGGGATAATTAATTGGTGAGCATTAAAATATGAACTTACTGTAAAAGCGTATTAAACATCAGTCAAAATCAGACTTAAAGGTTTTATAACCTTGTTTCTAAAAAAATGGGAACTGGCATTGTAGCCAAATTCTCAAACTTAAATCATTTGTGAAATGGGTTGCTTGAAGCTTGAGTTGGTTGAATTACATTACAATTTATTGACCATTAGCATCAGCACTACGTACAGTCAGTTAGTTTGATAAACGTTCCCAACGAACTTACTTTAGTGAATCTGATCGTGAAGCATGTAAAGGAAGCTTTGACTTCATAAATACAGCGATTCTGAAAATATATACCGTAGGGAAACTTATTTTTCAGAAACATTTGGAAAGGTTAGAGTTGTACAAGCGTTCTAATGAGATTGGACCTTAAATAGGAGCAAAATGGATTTACATCCGTTCCTAACGATAAGAAGAAGAAGGGGATCAAAGACAAAAGTTCGATTTGGAATTTTATTCCTGTGTTTTCTAGCATTTATAACCCAGACATTGGGTCAAAGGTCGGTGGGAATTAAGACTGGTGGTGATGGGAATAATGGTAGTAAAGATGTCAAGAGAGTTAGATCCAGCAGTAATACTTTGGTTCATCTGAAAAGGGCTTTAAAACCTGTGACGACGACGATTAGCAATGCAAATAGTACAACTGAAAGTAGTACTACTAAGAATGGAAATAGGTTTAAGTTTTATAAGCAGAAACTGGATCATTTTAACAGTTCGGAAAGTCGACATTGGCCTCAGGTAGGGGATGTTTTAGTTTTAGCAGGTTTTTTTGTCATTTACAAAGCTCAAAAGATGATGTCAAACCTTTGTAATTAGTTATAGTTTAAGTAAAACTGACAACTACATGGATATTTTGGTATTTAGAGGTTTCTAGAATACGCCGGATATCAGAGGGAAGGAGGGCCTGTATTTTTTTATATTGATGGGGAAGGTTCGGGATTAGTGGATCCGTTAGATTTTGTAAACAGTAATGGATCTTTCGTACAATATGCTCAGGAACAGGGAGCTTATATTGTGGCTTTGGAACATCGGTATTTCGGAAAAAGTCATCCAACAGAGTAGGGAGAATTTTTAAAAAACATACCCAAAATATTTTAATAGAAACCCACTTTTAAACTTTTACTTTATAAACTCAATTTATCAGGGATTTGTCGACGGATAACCTGAAGTTTCTGGCCATTAAACAAGCAATAGAAGACATCGCTTCCTTTTCAAAATGGTTTAGAGTGCATCGCAAGTTAGAGGTAATAAATAAACCCAATTATACTGCTTTTTTGCATGAAAAAAAAACTAGGTAATCAAACTCTACAAAATCGTTCCTTCATGCTACTGTTACTGTTTGGGTAGACTAAACTCATTCTTACGTTTTTTCCCACGATATACCGTAATTTTTTCAAGTTGCCTCTTAACGTTAATACACTCAACTGCTCCTGCATGTTCAAGGTGCAGCAGTAGCTTGAGACTTGAGACTTGATCTACCGATCTTTATCAACTTAAAACATAACGCAATACGCAAAACGCAATGTGTAAAGTTGAATAACTAACTAAGGTTATGAGAATGTGATGAGAAGTTTCATTGATTTAGCATAAATAAACGATGTATTGTTTTTATTCCATTGAATATCTAGAGTAACAAATGGGTCCTTTTTGGATCATCTTATGGAGGAAGCTTGGCTACATGGTTTACACAAAAGTACCCAAATATGACAGACATTCTGGTTGCTTCATCCGCCCCCCTTGAACTGAAATATGATATGCCTGGTAGCTATTCCTTTGACCTTTGACATGCAAATTAGAAGCTTTGGAAATGACATTTGCATTTGGTGGAGCTTTGATAATTTGACATTTGTTTGCAGAGTTTCTCGAGCATGTTGGAGACGTTATTAACAAAACGAGTTCAAAATGCTACGACGGTATTGCTGAAGGGCTTGATTGTTTGGATGCCACTATTTCTGGGAGTTCTTGTGGGGAGTTTGATCACACGATTGCAGATTTAAAGAATATCTTCAAGTATGAGTGAATGAATATTATGGCACGCAGTTTAATTAAAGCTTTTACTATTAAAGCGAAAATATTGATTGAAAGGGCATTTCTCCCGTTTCTGTTACAGTTTATGTGGAAGTGTAATTGCAGAAGATAAGCATGATATCTCTGGTTTATTTTCCGCAATATTCAACACCTTCAGTAACATTGTGGTCAACAATGTTCCAGATCCAAATTTAAATGTAAGCCTTGAAGGTATATGCAAAACTTGGGCTGAACCGTCTAATAAAGCCCGATCTCCTTTGATCCTTCTTGGAGAAATTGTTGAACGGATAAGCGCAGAGAGTGACGAAGCTTGCTTGGAATTTCGACGGGATGAAACAACAAAATATTTAAAAAATGTGGACTGGACTGCTCCCGGAAGTCTCAGTGGAGATCGACAGTTCCAGTGGCAGCGATGTAATGAGCTAGGATGGGTCAAGGGATCGGGTCCATCGGATTATAATTCTACGAACCCGTCTGCTCTATTTGGGAACTACGTAAATAGCGAGTTTCATTCTGAGATTTGCAGAATTGTTTTCGGGTAAGGATATCTATAGAATTCATATCAAAAATGTCTTTTGTCTTTCCACATAAAAGGGGTTACTCAGGCAGATATCAAAGAACAAAAGGTATTGATCTTGACACAAATCTTTTAGGCTGGCCGAGGATGACATGAGAAGACAGATTGAAGCAACAAATCTCATTTTTAAGGGTAAAAATATAGAGACACAATGTGGGATTTATGTCAACGGTCAATCAGATCCTTGGAGTCGCCTGGGAATATCTACGGAGACAGAAGCCGGAAACTGCAATCGAGCGATAAATATCAGAGGTATTCTTAATCAAAATGCGTGTTTTTTCTCATTTCGATTCTCTTCACGTTTCTGCATGGTTTATTTGTACATTTATAGGAGCAAGTCATGCAAAAGACAATGGGCCAATTCAACACGACATCTCAACAGTCTTATCAATCCCACCCGACCTTCGACCGGCTCAAAAAGAAATAGGTCGAATTATTGGGACATGGTTGAAAACAGGAAGATGTTGTGAGCCCAAGGCATCTCCACGTGGACAAATCTTGGCCGAGCGAGTCTTTTATTCTATTCCATTTAGAAATAGTACAATCACAATCCTAAGGACAAAATCCCCGTCCCTGGTACCAAATAGTCATAACGTGTCTGTAATAGCTGCTAGTAATAATTCTATTGACATTGATGTGGATGGCACGAGGAGGGTCGAGGTTGGATCTAATCAACTACAGAGGGATGATCTGGATAAAATAGATATTCAATCTGGAGTAGAATTCAAAGAATTGACAGCTTTTATTAAAAAGCACGAAGGGGAGTTTTTCTCAGCGAATAACACAGGTCCTAGGAGATACCGAGTAAAAATACGAAGAAATGGTGAAAAAACGGATGCCGTTAGTACTGACACTTTTTCGAAATTTGGGATCAAGATACGGATGGCTAAGAAAGAGAAAGACGGGATAAAGTCTTCAAATGAATCTGATGCAGATACTGACTTAAATAGTCCTTGGACACATTGGCCAAAGTTCGGCAACCAAGAATTGAACGATGGAGACCCAAAACCACTAAAAATCAGGGGATTTACGACAGTAAAACCTGTTGCAAAGGATAAAGAAGAAGTAGACGTGCACAATGCAAACAGGAAACCTGTTGAAAAAGTTCAGAAAAAGTCTCAAATTCGTTCTAAGAAAATATCTAGAAAAGTCAAGACAAAGGGGTTTCTGCAGTTTAGTACATATCCTACCGTTACAGTAGAAAATGGAGAAGACCGAGGGCTAAAAAGTCTCATAATTTTAAAACCGGATGGAATGAATTCTGAAATTCCTTCATCACCTTCCAACTTCAGTTCCCTCTTTAACACAGAAGTTAGAAAAACTGATGAGAGTAAGAAAGGAGAGGTTGACAAGGATAAAGATAAGACAACAAAAGCAAGGGTTGGGCCAAGGAACAAGTATCAATTTGGCAGAAGAATACAACCAGTAGTAAGACCAGTCAAGGTTAACTTTATTCCTATCAGAGAATTAACTCAGGATGGAGATGCAAATAGTGGAAATGAGGCGGAGGAAGCCTTGAGAGATAACGGTAGAAATAGTAGCAGGGTCGATGGGCAAAATAGCATAAAAACTAAAGCAATTCATTCCATAATGAAAAAAGAAAATGCTCAACTGGACAAGGGTGTTTTAGATGGGATAAAAAACCTCCAGCTAAATAAACCCCAAAGGAGGATTTTTAGAATTAGACGCATCCGAAAAGGACAAGAAGGGGATATTATAAACTTTAACCAGACAAGGCTGGAATCCCACGAGGATGGGCCACTCTTCTTGAAGAATGACTATCAAGAAATTGTCCCAATAAATAGGAATTCAAAGCAAAAGCAGGATTCTAGTAGAGTAAACAAAGAGGCTGAATATAATGCTACGAATGCTCCAGTAAAATTACAAAGTACGCGATTCAGGATTAACCCTCAGATTAATATATTTCGCGATACTTTACCCCTTCCGAAAAGTCCTTTGCAGCAGAAACTATTAGATGACCTACGAGCTCACACACAAGCGGTGAAAAGCCCTGAAAGTGTACCAATATTGTCTACAAAGTTTCAAGATTCTTTCCCCAGTCCGAGAACTGCATTACATCAAAAGCTATTGGACGACCTGATATCTTTGGATATAGCAACTGGATCTAATGAGACTGCCAAACAAACTCACAATAAGAATGAGAATGAGAATACCAGAGATAATGAAGATTTGTATGAGAATCTTAATGATAGGGGATCCTCGAGAAAGCGACAAGGAAAAGTAAGCCGAGAGCTGTATAATCGGGATGCAGTTCTGTCAGATAAACGAAAGAGGAATTCTAAAGAAAGGATACAGTTTTTCATTGATAGTCTTCCAAACAATTTAGTAAAACTGTCCGCAGTTAGAATTAGAGATGCGTCTAGCGAGAATGCTAGTGAGGAAAGTGATAGCCCGTCCTTACAAAAGGGCAATGAGAAGGCTCGTATACGGCTGAAACCATTGGCATTTATCAGTTCAGATGATAATCTTGACGATGAAGATGGTGAAATTGGAAACTCCAATCCTAGTACAAAAGATCTTAAACAATTTCAACCCAATCAGGAAATCAAACCTGTGGAAGTGGGGAAGATATTTCCTCTAATCCAAAAACAAACTTTGGGAAGTGAGGAAGAATCAAAAGATGATTCAGGCTCATCCGATGAAAGTAGTGGCGAAGCTGAAGCCAATGGAACTGATGAAATTGAAGATTCACCCTCGAGATCTGATGAAAACATGGAGAAAAGTTTAGAATCTTCTGAATCAGCAACTGAAGAAGATTCTTCATTAAATGAGAGCGACGAGGAGGTTAAAGGTTTAAAAACTGCTGGACAAGAACCCTCTGAAAATATGAATGTTGGGGAGCGAGATCCAGAAAAAACGCTTGGAAATGAGTTCATAAGTGCTGAGAAACCTGATACTCCAGATAGCTCAACCGACCTTAGAAAAGACGCAAAGGAAGAAGATGAACTGGAAATGGTATTTAATCCTATTGAATTTGGATTAGAAGATGGAAGATCGGACCCAGAACAAAGTAGTACAAATGCTACGGATATTGGTCCGGTTGAAGGTAATCCGGATCAGGAATCAGTACCTTTCAAAAATGAATCGGAGGATGATGATACCGAAACGAATCCTGAGCAGCCAACCAGAATAGTCGTAAGGCCTAAGCCAAGAACAGCCTTAAGTATTGAAACGATTGAAGATTCCGGAAATGAATCCAGTGACAGAAACAAGCCTCCTTCAGCTCCAAGAAGAACAAACCCGTTTTTACAACTGAAGAATACGGATGAACCGGATAGTAATCCTATTGCAAAAATAGTTTTTAGAGTTCCAGAAACCATTCCCCTAGATGGTTTACGGAAGGTTGATGTAAATGAGCCAACAAACTCTGAGGAAAAAATGCCAGTCCAAGTTGTTCGTACAAAGACCCAAAGCTTAGGTCCAGGCCCATCCAGCCCTTCAGCAATTGAGGACAATCCTACTGCAACTCCTGTTGAAATTAACTCAGACGATAGAAACCCCATTGATTCAAGTATTCTAAAGGTTAAACCTCTAAATACTCCAAATCCAACTACGGAACCAATTAAACTTCCTCCTAGAAGGACCAAGCCCCCAGAGTCAAAGTCTGCATCAACTGAACATTTCCCCGAAGCAAAAGCAGTCATTGGAATAAATTTGGACA
This sequence comes from Hydroisotoma schaefferi, assembly GCA_034682405.1. Taxonomy (NCBI): domain Eukaryota; kingdom Metazoa; phylum Arthropoda; class Collembola; order Entomobryomorpha; family Isotomidae; genus Hydroisotoma; species Hydroisotoma schaefferi. The sequence continues at coordinate 13,494 of JAQFZX010000624.1, read as the reverse complement.
GAATTGTGCGAGTAAAACCAACAGATGATTCAGCCGATTTAAGAAACCTAGAAGAGCCTATTAAACTGGATTTGTCTTCAATAAGTTCAGGATCCTCGTCACTTGACCATAGAGAGTCACAGGGGTTTCTAAAATGGACGGGGGACACCTCAGTACAAAGGCGACTTGCGGCATTTATTCAGTCTGCAGGAGAGGTCAAGTCTTCTAAAGATAATGATACTTTGCGACCAATAACTCTACCGGAGATTGAGCCATCAAGCTCTCGTACTGCGATTCCCAAACATTCCCATTCAAAACCCAACGATGACGAGGATAACCTCCCTTTAACTGCCGCTGACGTTGCATGGGTCAAGTACGGAATACGGTCTGATGAAGATCGAGCTCAGAAAGACAAATTCTGATGCGACCTTATCTAGAAAACAATGCGTTCTTGTGCTATGTATTGTATCTATTTCCTCAGTCTGTTGAAAGCATTTCAAATCAAAGAAGTCAAGTTAATTCAAACCCTTTTTTTGTACCATAGTCGTAAGTTCTTATTTATGTTGGTTCGTGTGTGGAATAAAAGACATTGATTTTGATAAGTGACCTTTCATCTGTCCATGTATGTTTGTTCTCACTAAATGCATCCAGTCCCAGTCCCAGTCAGTCAGAACCAGAACTTTTTCATGATATGAAAATAAATATTCTTACAGCTCAAAAACATGTAAATTACGTGAAGTGAAGTAAATTATCAGGTTTACGACCTATCCAGCTATAATTGAAGGCCATATCTTGACAATGCAATTCATAGGGTGTCGCTTTATTATTGCCTTATCATTTCTTCATTACATTATTTGTTATTTTCTAATCTAATCTACTTCAACTTGTACATTTACTTTGAGCTATAAATAGTGGAGGACTCGTTCCCCCGGAGTTAGTTTATTCTGAAATGAAAGGCATGTTTTTACGGAGTATTTCGATCGTTATAGTTAGCCTTCTCTTCTGTGGAAATTGGACTTTATAAAAGAAACTAGCACTAATTGAATTTACTTGCAGCTACGCATTTTTTGAAAGCCAGATATCTTTCTATGCTAATTATTCCTAAATAAAGCCATAAGTGACGTACGGACAGAAGTTCTAATTAAACACAAAGCAAAGCATCATTCTCTCATTTCACTAACTTCAAGATGCCAATCATCAATCTGTCGTAAGCTACTTTTATTGTTCTTTTTGCATATGCGACACTTTTTGAGTAACGAAATACAACAAGAAAGCACGATAAGCAATGCAATATGCAATACACTAAATCTGACCTGATTTCGGAATTTCAGAGCAGAATGTATAGATACTATTGGTACCTATTGTAGAGTCGAAGTTTCTGGATTTCCATCGGAAAGTGTGAAGATTCTTCAGACATTGAAACCAGAGTCAAGAGTGCTGTCCAGTTGTGACCATGATCACGGTCAGACAGGCGTGCAGGGAGGTAACCACCGTCTCGGAATAAAAACATACTTCAACATTGAATGGGAAGAGTCGGGATCGAGACCGAGAGGTAGGTTTTATTTAGGGTTATGTCGCATCCCCAACCACCGATCAAATGAGCCATTTTTGACAATTTTTCCGATAATTTTACAGGTTAATACAACACTACATTAGCTAATCTGCAACCTGTGTTCAACCTCCTGGATGACCTTGGGTATAACTTCATCGTTACATCGACTGTTACTCCGTTCGAAAATGGTACATGGAGCCTCATGGTTTGGACGTTCAAAAAGTAATAGCTCTGAAACCTTACTTTAATCAGATTTGTAATTCGGGTTGTTTGTAATTAAACTTAACGTACAATTTTACAAATAAATAGTGTTTATTATGTAGAATTACCTCTGGACCTAGTACCGTATCTTAAACCTTGATTTTAGTAAACGAGGCGACCTATGTATGATCTAATTTTATTTCTCAATATAGCATTTCATACGAAATCTAATAGTTCATGGTAAAACGGTTGTCAAAAGTCGATTATTAACACCGTTTTAACCAAAAAATTTTAAAATTCATTCGTTCCATGCATTATATTCATGCTGTCATTTTGAAACTAGTTTCTCTACCACAGTTTCAATTTCAATCAGCCTTGCATGTAACTTTCTTCCAAAAAGACATTGGATGACACATGGTCTCTAGAACCTATTCTTAAGTGTTAAGCCAACTGATCGCATTTACAAAGTACCTTCAGTCTCAGTGAGTTTTACCTGAGGAATTCCATTCAAAACACAACTTTATTTAAAATTGTGCATCATATCATCTCATCTTTCATCCATCATTTTAAGATTAATATCTCAAAATCACTCAAGCTTGCAGCTAGAGAGTTATCTGTATGTGCAGTCTTGATTCGAAATTTATTTGGAATAATATGCAGTCTTCTAAAATTATATATGAAATCATACAAAAATGTATGTTATTATATTACACATTTCCGCAAGAACGCTAGCAAATTACCCTAAATCCTCGCCCATATGCCGCCCTCATAAATTATGCCACACGCCAAACCTATACATGTTAAAGGGGGATCTTTCCCTTGTTAAGGACTCTTCAAAGCATCTTTTTAATATAAATAAGCCGCGGCATATGGGCGAGGATTTAGAGTACCTAGTTCTTTATTCAATTCAATTACAGCCTCCCAACAAAATTAACCACTGAGCCTGTAAAAATATTTTCAATTTCAAAATACAGTATTTCCGGAAATTACTCCCCTGGAAAAACTTCCCCCATCCTTTCCATGTTAAAAATTAAAATTCCCCCTATCTTACTCATGTTAACCGTTTCCTCAATTTTTTCTTTGAAAAATAACTCCCCAGGGGAGTAATTTTCGGAAATACGGTTAAACCCCGTAAAAAGAAGATTACCGTTGGACATTTTGTGAGGATTTGCACAGCCCCTACCGCCCGGTTTTTGAAGCTTTACAAGGAAAAGTATATGGAATTTTTGCAGCATCATTTCTCCAACTTCTTCCAGAGACTCGAGTACAAGTACAACTCATTTTGTAGCTGCTCCCCCCAAAAGGAATAATTTTTGACCACGTAGTTAATTTTCATTTTTGCAACAAATTGCAAAAAAATTGCAGTTGCAGACGCAAAGTGGCAAGTTTTTGGCTTAAATATGGCAATTTAGCTTTGGATTGAGGAGATAAAGTTGCTGAGAGATTAATGCACCAGCCAAACAAGTGGCCCCTCAAGCCAGACCTCAACCTGAAGAGTAACTCACATTTTTTGGTAAGGATGGATAAGGCAGGATGGATAAGGTAGAATGGTTAAGATAAGCATCGGTCGCGGAACGGGTATCTCGTAAAATTGCATAAAATCCTTTACAATTACGTGCTAAAAAGCGATAATGAATGCACCGCCTGCCCGCGCGCCCCGTGGGGACGTGTAGGGGACGGTGAATCTAAAGATGGATAAGGCAGGATGGTAAAGATAAGCATCGGTCGCCGAACGGGTATCTCGTTAGGTTGCAATAATTGCTAAAAAAGATGGAAAATGGATTGCTAATTGCAAAAATTTCATTTGAAATAGAAAATATTTGTATTTGCTTTTTTTATTTTGAAATATTTCGGAATATTTTTACCTTTTGTTTTTATTTTGGGAATATTCCGGCAATATTTGTATTAAATGGCAAGGTTTTCGAAAAAAGGACCCAGTTAAAATCTTGTAAAATGGGTAAGTAACGGAATTAATGAAGTGAAGGTCATCTTAGGCGAAAGGTAATTGCATTAGGAATTAGCTTAGCATATGCTTGCGCTTAGCGTTCTTTCCGGATTACATTATTTAATTAATTTTAATTAATTGCATTACTTTCGGCTATTGGCTGGGTCGCTGGGATAGAGTTTATGCTGGATGCTTTCTAAGTTGGATTGAATTAGTCTCAATTATCCTGTAATTTAGGATAAAATCGAGGTTTCATTCATCATCGCCATGTTTGTATATCATTATTTAAAGATAGTTTGCTTCTTATATTGAAGAAAGAGGTCTGAACCGGTTTATTTTAACAGTCGTTTATTTAATTGTTAGCAGTACAGTCTCACTTTTTAGTGTTGGGCTAGGCTACTTGTTGAATTAAAGTAGTGAAATCGTATTGTTGATGTAATTGCAGGGTTGTAATCATGGACTACGGCGTAGGAGTACAAAATAGGTACGCGTTTTTAGAAGACGACGTTGAAGACTTTGTCGAAGATGCCAAGAAGCTGGGCGAAGTTTCGTTGAAAGATAAAAAGCTTGGGAAAAAACCTGAAGTATCTACTTCCGCCCAGGTCAAAGATAAAGTCAAGCCCAAGACTACTTCTGCAGGTTGAATTCAACATTTTGCTGGCATTCAATTTAATGTTATAGTAATTAATAGCTTGAATGGTTTGCAGGTGGTAAGGATTCGATTTCCGTGAAACCTGGTTTTGGGAAAGGTAAGGTAGATAAAAGTCTCGCTTGATCGCTTGCTACGATTTATTGAAGAATGATGATGCTGAACGTGGCGTTATAAATGAATGTGTACGTTATTCTTAGAAACTGAGCCCAGCTCAAGAGGTAGAGGTGGTTCATCTGGGCGCGGCCGTGGAACTGGAGCTCGCCCGGTGCAAGATCGGAACAAGGAAAACTTTAACGAAGAATCTTCAAGTCGTGGAGGTTTCTCTTCTCGAGGCGGTGGTCGTGGGCGAGGTCGTGGGGGCAGTGGTAATTCAGGTGGCAGGCCGATAAAAGAGAGCAACAATGATTTCGATGAATGGGGCACTGAACCGGTGGAGGATTTGAAGCATGGAGGTGTACCGGAGTTTACTGTCCGGGGTCGTGGTTCATCGCGAGGAGGAAGTGGAGCTGGAGGACGAGGTGGCTTTACTCGAAGACGAGATTTTGATCGTCAGTCTGGCTCTGATCGCAGGTTTTGTCCTTTTTATCATCCTGTTGAATATGTAGTAGTATGTAGGGGTAGAATTTATGGAATGAGTGTGTGCGTGCCAGGGTAACTTACTTTCACTTTCGGTTTCGTTTACGGATTACATAATGTGATCTCTGTACGAAAGTATATATCCTTATTTTTAGTGGAGTTAAGCCAGTGGATAAAAGAGAAGGAGGTGGTGCCCGAAATTGGGGGAGCTACAAGGATGAAATTGAGTATGTTTGTTCTGTTGAATAGTAAAATCTTAGTGAGAGCGCGTTCTAAAACGCTTCTATTCTCTTCTGACCTTTTTACAGTGGTGGTGGTGTTGAGTCTGAAACTCGAACCGGTGAAGATCAAGAAACAGTGGAAGTCGAGAAGGTTGCTGAGAACGGTCAAGGCGATGCTGGCGTACATGGAATGTAAAAAAACGAGTCTTCTAATTTGTTCTATTTTGCCTTTACCAGAAAGTCTTGATTACTCTAAAGACTGGTTTGTTCTAGGATAAGAGAAAAACCAGAAGGTATGGCAGATGGAGAGGTTGAGGAACCCAAGATGATGACTTTGGGAGAATGGAAAGCATCTATGGTAAGGTTCGACCGTACTGTGGTGGGCTTATATCATCATATTGATTAAATATTGTGAAAAATCATCTTTTTTGACGGTATTAGCTACCTCGAGAAACTCCAACTTTTAACATCCGTAAGCCAAATGAAGGTACTGATCCGTCTCAATGGAAAAACTTGATCTTGAAGAAAAAGGAGAAAGAAGAGGATGATGAGTACTACGAAGAAGTAAGTTTTGTTTACTTCAAGCATAATCCAAATTGTGATCTTAATGTTAATTACTTTTGGATTTCTTGTGTACAGGGACTTTGGATTCCGCAACGGGCCGGGCGACAGAAGCGAATAACTGACATAGGATTTCACTTCCAAGATGATGGTGACCGTGAAGCTCGTAGAGGATTCCGAGCTCCTAGAGGTGGTCGACGGAACTTTGAGAACCGTCAGGTAAAACTAGTCTGTTGTTTTTCAATGTTGACCCTTGTGTTTCGTAGCGAAAGTTATAGATGCTTGTTTAAAGATGTTCACTATTTCTGATTCATCCTTGTTTGGTGTTCCAGGAGACAAATCGCAACCGGGAACCTAATCCTCCATGTGTTGACGACGTTAATGATTTCCCAAGCTTGGGTATTTGCTAAGATCTATACTGAGTCACTCTTGCCTTGCATATTTCAGTTCTGTTTTGAAACATAGTACCTTTAAAAGTAACAATACTTTTAACCAAATTTCAATGACTAAAAAGTTAGATTTACTTATTAGAGTAAACTTTATGCTAACTGTGGTAGTGCATAGTTTTGTTTTGATCGGAAATCTGTTACACTGTATTGGCTTTATAAGTAATTTTTTAAAAGATTATGATAATAAATCTTGGAGAACAATCATTCTACCCTGTCAGCTAGTATTAGCCCAGTCAATTGGGCTTATGTAGCCACGCACTCCGTCTGTGTAGAGTAGAGACACTATAATTCGGAGTAATAATGACACCACACTCCCGAAATTTTGCATAGTGGGTCCAGGGCCGATTTTGAGGTTTAAGTTCGTAAACCAGCTCGATCGGACCACGCAGTGACCCGTGGGGGTCAAATTGACCCACTGGCCTGAAATTTTGAAAAATATTGGTGTTGTACTTTAGTTCAAAAGTAACAAATAACCTATAATTTTTGCTAAAATCCAAAGTTTTAGGTACCCGTGGGGGTCAAATGGACCCGAACCGGGTAAAAAGTTTAAAAAAATATTGTTCTTCTACTTTTGTTCAAAAGTAGCAAATAACAGAATACTTTGGTAAAATCCGAAGGTGTAGGCACCTGTGTAGGTCAGAATAACCCCCACTACTAGCATGAAAGTTCGAAAAATTATGAACCTCATCAGTTTTGTTCATAAACAAGCAACAAATATACCATTGCTCTTTGCTAAAATCTGAAGTTTCAGGTACCTGTAATACCAAATAGTGACATAAGGCGTTTTTCTCGAAACCAAGCTTTAAAACCCTTTGGTTTTAAAGAAACCAAAAGAAAAAGGAAAGCGCAAATGGGTGTGGGGGCTATGCCCCCACATAAAATACAAGAGAAACCAAAAAGGCGACATTCGTTGTAATTGTAAAATGGAATGGTAATCAGTAACTATAAGCAGTAAACAAGTTTACCTTGTAATTTTAGATTGAATAATGATTCAGTCAAATGTAAAGTACAGCACCCGTAGATTGTATCAATTGACTGGGCTAATATAGCTGCTTGGAGGAGGTTTTTTAATTCAAAAGCAGCTTGTTTGATCAGTCTTTAAAGTTTTTGCAGGAAAAAATCGAACAGGGATCAACGCTGTCATACCTCAATAGGACGTTTGTTGACGTTGCAGTTACTTGGGTGGTGAACGCATATTATTAATAACATGAATTTGGTTCATAGCATTCTGTGTTAAACGTCGAGTTATCATGCTAAGAATATTTAGAAGCGCTTTCACGATGTAGCATTATTATAGCTACGTGTTTTAATGGTTTTTTCCTAACTTTACAATGCGTGTGTTTCCATTTAAAAGAACTGTCAGACTGGTTTAGAATTTAGAACTCAGAACAATGCAACGAACTCCGAACAGTTAAGTAGACAGGCGATCACTGCTGCCAGTTAGCTTAGCTGTACGGAGAGTTAAGATATGATAAATGTCATGTGGCTTACCTCTATATAACTTAAATCTATTCTTAAACTCCTTCTATTTGAAAGTGAAGATCAAGAAGATACACATGGGGTAGAAATCAGCGTAGCAGTTGAATTTTGATTTATTTGTTAAGGTCAGATTTAGTTTGTTCCTCATCGTTTCTCTAAATACCAACAACATGCGTCAGTCGATAACTGTGTCAACGCCCGAGTTAAACAATGTTGAGGATGTCCTTGAAAGCTTAGGGGGTTTTGGGAAATTCCAGGTATTAATCCTGGTTTTAATCCTATCAATGGAAATTCCGACAGCATCGGTTATATTCTCGCCTGTGTTTTCAGGTTAGAAATGTTTTAAATTGTAACACTAACCTGTTCTAAGATTCGTTAAAGTATATAAATTTAATTTTGATACTTTGTTTCAAACATATAGGAATAAATCCTTCCGTTTGGTATTGTGACGATTTACCTGTTTCCCGAGAAGATATTTGTGCATGCAATGGAACCAGAGAGTCGAGCGTCTCATCTATAGTTACAGAGGTTGACATTTTACTGATTAGAAAATGTGTTGTTTAAATTATTACCTAGTGGTAATTCATAGCTAAAAGCTGTATAAAAAATGTATATACCGTTTTCTGTAGTGGGGCCTAATTTGCGATCTGTCTTGGGTCTCAGATTTTACTACAACGGTACAGATGCTTGGATCTGTGTTAGGAAACTTTGTTTTTGGACCTTTTGCTGACTGGTAATTAGTAATAAATAATTGCAGTTTACATCTACATCAAACTATTGTAAACATTTTTTGTTTTATCTCTTAAATGCTTTAAGGTATGGTCGACGCTTGTCTTTTCTTGTGTCAACGTCAACTGTGGCTACAGGAGCAGTAATTTCAGCATTATCACCAAGCATTTACATTTTTTCGGTAGGAAAATTCATCTCAGGAATGGGTTTCGCTGGTAAGTTGAATGAACAGTAAGAATTATTTGATGTTTTATGCAGTACTCAACTCCATCTCTATCGAATTATTTTTATAAAAAAAGGATATGTTGCCCTGTCTGGAACGTATACAATGGAGTTTATGACACCAAACTGGCGTATAATATGTGCAAGCGCTGGACCTTTTGGAGAAGGGATAGTGCTGCTTGGAGTTTTAGCCTACTACTTCCAGGATTCTTGGAGAAATCTGCTTTGGGCTACCGCGTCCCCATTCTTACTAATGCTGATAGTTTTTCCGTAAGTACAACAGTATCGTTAACTAGACGGACAGACGCTTGCATATTGTGCATGATTTGTACTTGCATGCCTAAATCCAGGAGTATACGTTTTATTAGATTGGTTCCAGAGAGTCCAAGATGGCTTCTCAGAAATCAGAAAGTGGAAGAAGCTCACAAAGTTTTCGGTTATATGAGCCGAGTAAACGGAAAGACTAATGTGGACATTGAAGTGCTTCATAGGATATGTGCTAATGAAAATACGGGAAGCGGAGAGCAGGTCAAGAAAGCTGGTTATATTGACCTTTTGAAAACCAAGGATTTGAGGTTTATTACAATTTGCCTAATGGTTATTTGGTCAACATGGTCTGTGATGTACTTTGGAATTAGTTATAATATAAAAAATGTTGGAGGTAATCCGTACCAAAATATAATTTTGATTGGCCTGTGCGATGCCATCGGATATCCATCATCGTATTTACTTAACTGCGTGTAAGTTAATCAAGTGCTCCTATGTATTTACCAGCCCTAATCCTTTTGATCATATTATTTTAATTACCTTACCAGGCTGACAAGGAGAAAATCGCTTGCTACCTTTATGACAAGTGCTGCAGTGTTTCTGGTTGCACTTGCAATCGTTCAGTTGGTTATGGATACTACAAACCAGCAAGCTTTAATATTGGGATTATGTGTCGCTGGAAAATATTTTGCGGCTGCAACGAGAGCGTGCTTAAGAACCTTATCTGGAGAATCGTTCCCTACAACCGTTAGAAATATAGGAATGGCATTTTGTGGAGTTTTTGCCGCAGTTACGAGTCTTATTACTCCACAGCTTGCATACCTCGGCAGTCGTAAGTTCACTTGATTTATAGTATTTAAATTATGGAATGTAAATAGTTTTCTGAAATTGTGTATATTGTTCTGCTCGTCGATAGGATGGCCATCGATTCCGATGTTTACGTTTGCTATTGCAAGTCTTGGAGGAGCAGGATGTTCGTTTTTATTGCAAGAAACTAAAGGAAAACCTTTACAAGAAGAAGTCAAGAAGAAATCAGAAAGGAAAATGAGCATAATTTCCTTAGCTGCTTCGATTCGTCGATTAAGTTTCAAACCAAAATCGGAACAGGAAGTTGCCTAATCTATGAAATTGCGTGACGCTAGATTATCCCCATTGATTTTCTTGTAATTGTTCTACCGATTAGCTTAGTTTTTATTTATTTGATTTGACAGTTATGAATTGTGATGATTTGTCTGCTTTGTCTATTAAAAAAGATACTTAGTACATTAAAATAAAGACTGAATTCATTTAAACACTTCATTTAACTGGTGGAAAAATGGGAAGGGTATTTTTGGTACTTAGTGGGAGGACGACGGAAGAGGCCTAAAACATAATAAAAGCAATTAAACTCGTACCATTTATGTTTTAATTTGAAAGGTAGGAAACGCTGCACATGAAACTGGAATGCCAGTTAGTAAATGTAATTACGGTATATAAAGTTTTCAATTTGTAAGACCAATTTATATCTTACAAGCTAGGTTTAAAATGTAATTCTGGCAAGGGAGCGCATAATTTGCCAGTCATTCATCAATCCAAATTGGACTTCAGTAATTCATATTGAAACGATAATTGACAGTTTGACAAGACGTTACGGTATTCTCTTTGTTACTCATAACGTAAAACTTTTCCTGGATTTGGCATGAAAGGTGCTTTGATGAATTGAACGAACAATGGTTTATGTGTTAAGTCTAGCGTCTAGGTCTAGGAAGACCAAGCCATTCCATGCTTCTGCTCTAATTTACTGAATAAACTCTGTAACTTAAATTCTTGATCCCACAATCCAGGACCCACGACATGACCTTGTACATAAAAACTGAGTAGGTTGTTCGACTGGTTAAAGAAGTTATGCAACTCATGCTTATTCAAAATATAATTTCAAACCTAGGATTATTCTTTGAGCTCTAGTAAAGAAGGTCAAAGTTGAAATTAATTAAGTAAGTATCATGGTCCAGTCATTTGCAGTTTCGTCACCTGAACTGAAAAATGTTGAGGATATCCTTGAAAGCTTAGGAGGATTCGGACGGTTTCAATTACTAATCCTGGTTTTGCTCTTGTCCATGGAAATTCCGACAGCATTTGTCGTATTCTCTCCAATATTCACAGGTAAACGGCTTATATTTTGAGCCATAAACCTCTGAAATGTTGATAACCATCAACCTAATGTTTGGAACACTGACAGGAGTAAATCCAGCCGTGTGGTACTGCGATGATTTGGCCGTGTCAAGAGATGACATTTGCTCATGCAATGGTACCAGAGAGTCTGCGGTTTCATCTATAGTTACTGAAGTTAATACCTCCTTGCATGATCATTTCTAATCTTTCCATGCAGATAAGAAGGGTACATTTGTATTATCTTTTTAGTGGGATTTAATCTGTGATTTATCATGGGTATCGGATTTTACAACAACTTTACAAATGCTTGGGGGTATATTTGGGAGCTATATTTTTGGACCTTGTGCCGACTGGTATGAAATTGAGAAGTTTTATATGCAAGGACCAGTAAATGCTGAAGATTGTCATGTTTTTGTCTATTAATTAGTGCGATCATATTTTGTATTTTTCAAGGTATGGTAGGCGTTTGGCTTTTCTAGCGTCCATATCGACTTTAGTTCTAGGAACGGTTATTTCTGCTGTCTCGCCAAACGTTTACATATTTTCCATAGCTAGATTCGTTGTTGGAGCTGGGTTCTCAGGCAAGCTAATGTCAATCAAAATATGCATAGACTACGATGTAGTAGAAATATATTTTTCGTCGAATTGTGTAGGGTATATGGCTTTATCGGGAACGTATACAATGGAGTTTATGACGCCAGATTGGCGTGTCCTTTGTGCAAGTGCTGGACCTTTTGGAGAAGGAATAATGCTACTTGGACTTTTGGCTTATTACTTTCAGGATTCTTGGAGAAACTTATTATGGGCTACATCTGCTCCTTTCTTACTTATGCTGATAATTTTTCCGTAATTTAGGCGACTTTTTAATCCTTTTATTCCTAATGCTACACGGACCTGAAGACCTATAACTTGCTATTATAGCTAATATTATTATTTTCTGTAGTTTAGTACCAGAGAGTCCACGATGGCTGCTTCGGAATCAAAAAGTTGATAAGGCTCACGAAGTATTCAAATACATTGGAAGAGTAAACGGAAAGCGGAATGTTGAGATAGAGGTTCTTCATAGGATCATCGCAAATGAAAAAACGGGAAATGAAGCACAAACGAAAAAAGATGGTTATATGGAACTGCTGAAAAACAAAGAATTACGATTCATCACAATCTGTTTAATGGTTATTTGGGCTACTTGGGCAATCATGTACTTTGGGATTAGTTTCAATATTAAAAATTTCAGAGGTAATCCTTATCAAAATGTGATTTGGATGGGCCTTTGTGACGCAATAGGATATCCTGCCTCATATTTCCTGAATTGCATGCAAGTCTCGACACCTTACCTTAACCTTACCTTCTAAATGGTCTTTAACAATTGTAAATAATTACTGGAAACTTGTAGTCTAACACGGAGGAAGACTCTGGCAACTTTCATGACAAGTGCTGCAATATTTCTAGTGGGCCTGGCTATCCTTCAATTGGTCATTGATACGAGTGATCAACAAGCTTTAATTCTGTGGTTGTGTTTGGGAGGAAAGTTTTCTGCAGCAGCAGCAAGGGCTTGTGCCAGAACTTTATCGGGTGAATCGTTTCCAACAACCGTTAGAAATATTGGAATGTCATTAATAGGGATTTCTGCATGCGTTACAAGCCTTCTGGCACCCCAACTTGCTTATCTTGGCACTCGTGAGTCCGAGCTTATTTAAATCTAGTAATGTGATTGTCAAAATCATCCTTTACCTTTTGTTAATTATTTACCTTTTGTTATCCCAATTCATCCTTAGGTTGGCCTTCTATTCCTTTGTTCACGTTTGCAATATGCAGTCTGGGAGGGGCCGGATGTTCATTCTTGCTTCGGGAAACTAAAGGCCAACCCTTGAAAGAAGAGGTGGAGAAAGCGGATAGGAAAATAAGCGTTAGTTCTATAGCTGCGTCCATTCGTAGGTTTAGTTTTAAGCCTAAGTTAGAAAACGACTTTGACTAATAAAAAAACAGTATATCGATGAAATCTAACATTATTTGTACAGGTAGTCATTAATTTAACAGAGCTGATATTTTTTTAAGTGCCAATAATGCATGTTGTATGGATAAGAAATGTTAATATCCCGTATTTTGGGTATTTTTAGAACTTTAAAAAACAATTGAAACAATAAATATATTTCTACATCAATATTAATAGTACAAGTGGTGTATGAATTTAATTTACATAGGACTGAGCAGAACTATTTAATTTTACGAGAGAGTCCAAATAATAAACAATTGAAACAATAAATATACTATGCAAGCAATTTCTACATCAATATTAATGATAGTAAAGGTGGATTATGAATTTGATTTACATAGGACTGAGCAGACCTATTTTATTTAATGTTGTAAGAAAGTCCAAATGTACAACGCAGGAGTTATATAAGTCACAAAAATGCATTTGTATACCATCTTAGTTATTTTCTTTCCTCAGTTTTTCAATGAATTTTCTCATTCGAGGTGTATCCGAGATTAAATATTCCTTTGGAGATTCC